>PVNU02002801.1:0-27882 GCA_003013855.2 Liriodendron chinense | reverse complement strand
CTGAGATTCTCCTTCCGATGGAGAAATCCCTTTCCGGCGAAGGCATCCGATGAGGGGATGGGCGCATGTCCCTTTCCGGCTAGGATTCCGACAGAGTATTTTTACCTCTAGAAGAGCTCTGGTAGTCTCTCGAAAAGTGATCTCGTCCCTGTCTCATCGAGTGGAAGGGTATTTATAGAAGGTTTATCAGGTAGCTAATCGGGTCCACCAAAAATCAATTTCACCAAGCGCATGTGATTATGAAGAGGGGTCATGCGCATGTCTCAGGGAGGTGGGCGCATGTGCCCATGCAGTGGGCGAATGTGCCCTATGTGGTGGGCGCATGTAACCTCTGTGGTGGGCGCATGCTGCCCCACTTAGCATCATTTCAATTTTTTATCATTTTATGATTTTTCTCAAATCAAAAGAGGGGGAGAATGTCCCTCATGTGCATGTGGTAAGAGGGTAGATGCATGTCTCCTCATGGCATCCGCATGTGGAGAGAGAGTGGCGTACGCACATTCCACCACTTAGGATATTTCAGGTTTTAGGTTCCGACGGTCGACCTCCAGAGGGGGCTACCTTTTCGGAGACCGAAGTCACTGATGTAAAGCCTCTTTTAGGCTATGATCGACCTCCTGAATGAACGGGTTGGGGTACTGATGGTCATCTACTGTGAATTTTGGTAGTTCTTTGCAAATTTGGACCCTCCCGATCAGCTCTTTGCATAGGAATATTGTTCCAGGAAGCGAGCACATGAAAATATGCACTGCAAGGACTTTAAACTTACTAGTTAAGGTTTTTCAGGCATTCCGGATCATTTGGTGGCCATCCGCATGTCTAATTCCAGTCCGAAATGGTACCTGTAGGCTTTTGGGCCCTTTCGGTCAGCTCCGGATAGGGGTAAAACACGTTTTGGTGCGCGCAGGTAAAGATGAGCACCGCGCGATTTTAAAACTTGCAAGCTAAGGGTTTTAGGATGTTCCGGATCATTTGATGGTGATCCGCATGTTCGATTCTGCTCCGGAATAGCATTTGTAGGTCTTGGTCACGATCACGCACGTTAAGGTTGCACTGGCATTTTCCTAGTATTTCGGATCTCAAAATTGGTCCGAATCGTCGTAGATGGACCGCTGAATACTATTTTATTGGGTGCAAATTTAAGCCCCAACAAGTGCCCCCCCCGATGCACTGCGATGGATGCTTATGTCAGGCCAATGCGGTGCACCGTCCCCAGGCTCAAGTATAAATGGAGGACTCACTGAGTCATTTTCACATTTTTGAATCAAGAAAAGTGATAATTAAGAGGTGAGAGAGCTTCCCATAGAGCCCTGGGTGCATGTTGCCTCTATATGGGCGAATGTTGTCCTCCATCTGTTAGTAGGCATATGGACTTCTACTCCTAGGTGCATGGGGCTAGGCATAGGATCCAGGCGCATGTGGGATTTCTTGGGCGAATGTGGGGAATCACATGCACCTGGTGGGATTTCTTGGGGTGTGGGGCGCATGTGCTCACACTCTTAGGAGCATGAAATTTTCTAAAAAAAATTGGAGAGAGGTGTATGGGGCTCCATTAGTGAGTGTGGGTCGCATGTGCACGAAGCACATGCATTGGAATTTCAACCCTTAACTTGCACTTCCCTTTTTAACATAGAGTGGGCGCATGTGGGGAATCACATGCGCCTGAGGCACCTTCCTTGGTGTGCATTTGAATCCACTACTTAGCCAACTTTTAAAATTCTGACATTTCCTTTGCCCTTGGTGAAAACTCACGCATCTGGCTTCATGCTTAGCCGATTTCGGTGTCGTTTGTGGCTATCTCGCTTAATGCTCGAGCATGATTAGATTTTAGTGCTTTGGGCCCATAATATACTGCTTGTATTGGTCTTTTATGGCTTGCAACCGCTCCTTTTCAATGACTCTATGATGTGCACTTCTGAGCAGGTGCATACATCATTTGGGGTTGGTGCGAATTCGCACGCACTCTGAGTGTACATGCAGGGTTGTTATTGTATTTAATTGTACTACGTCATGCATGCGTTCGTTTGTCGGATGTCCGCTTGGATTCCACTATTTCCATATTCCTGTGGGTCACGACTTTATGCATGTGTTTATCGTTGTGACTTTGTGTGTGAAATCCGTGATTGAATGATGTGATGCTTACCTTATTGTGTTGCCCGTTGCATGCGTTGGTCTTTGATTTGATGTTTTTTCATTTACGTGCGGCAGTGAGTCATGGTGCCAACAGCAAGATCTTCCGGTGAAGTTTTCGAGTCGTAAGTTTCCAGCTCTTCATCTGTACGACGCGAGAAGAAGAGGGTGACTGAAGATACTGTTGACCCGTCTTTGGTAGATTGTCGCTCGTAATTCTTTGGGGCGATCGAATCTGAAGTGAAGGATTTCTCTGGTCGTATTAAGCAGCTCCCCCATGAAGTATTACTGCGTATCTATGTGGATAAAACCACATCTGGGCCTTCGACACAAGGGACTGAAGAGGAATGGTTTGCCTAGTATTGTCAGTTCACTAATGCTGCCAATGTCGTTGAGGCAGGTCCTTCTAGTGTGCGTGGCCAACATTCCGAGGATGATCAGGAAGGTCAGAAGAAGAAGAGACGAAATCGAGGGGTAAGAAGCCGGCGGAGAAAGTTTGACCAGGCGGAGCAATTGCCACAGCTCGTTGATCCGAAGAATGAGTGGATGATGATCGGTTGGAATAGAAACAAGATCATTACGACGTACAGTTTCTCCATCGTTAAACCTTATACTGACCGAGTCATCATGCCTGAAAATCTCTTACGAGGCATAGGCCCTTCCCGAGCATCGAACCGTCCAACGTTCAAGGCCCTTTTCAGTTCTACCTAGTTGAGAGTTGGACGTCTGCCCCCGAGCAGTTGTTAACTACCTTACTGGTCAACGATGGGAGAGAACAGTGGGTAGGTCTCCAGAGAGAAATGGTTTTCCTTGCGCCTACTTGTGATCATCAGTGCAGCAAAGGTTTCGACACATGGACAAGGCGACGATGTGAGCGATGAAGAGCTTTCGTACGCGGGGTCATTTGAACAAGTGAGTTGGTTATGAGCCGTGGGGAAAAGAGATTTTAATGCGCCACGAGAGAGTTTTGTAACAAGTCAGCTTGCATCAGGCTATCGATGCAACCTCTGAGCATTTCTCCCGAGATCTAACAATTCTTCGAAGCTTCTTGAACTACTGGTCTTCCGTTAACAATTCGTTCCACTTTCCATATGGAGAGATGAGCATAGCCATATGGGATCTCCGGATGATGGCCGGGTTGTTCGTGATAGGAGAATATTATCAGGAATACGTCCCAACTGATGAAGAGCTGTCTTCGTCTCGGCTCAAGAGTCCTCGAGATGCTTACCATTCAAAGACTTGTCTGGAGCTGTTTACTGAGTGTTAGAACTTAGAAAAAAAAGGGGGGAGAAAGATCAGAACTACTCGTTAGCAGTCCTTCTTTCTTTTTTTCGTGTTTCTTTTATTCTGGGGGAATTCTGAGTAACATCATAGACAATCATAAGCAATCACAAAGTGTACACAAGAGAGAGATATCGCAAGGCGAATTTTATTCCAGAGATTCTGAGATCTTTTACATTCCAGGCTGTGATACTGGTCACGAGCCTTTAATTAACATCAACGGCTGATCACCCTTGATTGGAAGGCAAAAGACTAATCCGCCGGGGATTATGGTCTTGAGTTCATGGTCGTGTAGACCTTTGTTTTCTTGTTATGGACTGAACCACATTTGTTAGACACGCCGGATGTCTGTCCCATTTCTTTCGGATTGTCCGGGTTGAGAGACTGTCAAGATTCGAGTGGTGCAACTCGGGGCCCGCGCCTGTTACTGTGAACAAGTGACCGCTGGAATACACGATCCTCGAATGTTGGTCGGCATGACCCAAGGCCCGCGCCCGTACTTTTATGACGGGTGACCTTAGGAAAGCACTCCGCAACGTTTCCGAACGAGGGTTTTAATCGAGTGGTGTAACTCTGGGCCCGCGCCTGTTACTGTGAACAGGTGACCGCTGGAATACACGAACCTCGAAATGTTGGTCGGCATAACCTAAAGCCCGCGCCCGTATTTTTATAACGGGTGACCTTAGGAAAACAATCCGCAACTACCTCATCAGCTCAACCGACGGACCCGTTGTCGATGGGTAGGGCATCGACGGTCTTTTTCATAGTGCCAGTCCATAGCAAGATGTTTCAAGCTTAGTTAGAACTCTTTGTTTGTGGTTTCTCGTGGTAACCATAACCCCTAGGTTTAGCCTCGGACCTTTATCCGGGATGAATAAAGCTTTGTACAGTAAAGTAAATGTATTTCTTCTGGAGTCGGGCGACTCGGCTTTAGAGAACATTCTTTCTTCTGAGTATTTTCAAATGATCTGTTTGGGATCAAGTAGGCTTTATCGAGCCAAGATCTTTTGAGGATCCAAATTCAATGGGCTGGATCGGCTGTTTCGATGCCTGTAAGTGGCTAAGTATAGGGTCCGATGGGTACCCACATATGCCAATTTCTTATGAATAATGGGGATCGGTGCCCCGCAAATGCTTGACTCGGCTGTTAGGATAGCCTGAGTACTTCAGCTTTGCCTCGGCGTCTTTGAGATCGCGGTTGATTTCATCTGGCATCAGTCAATTTTCAAGCCAACAGGGCACTTCCCAGGGCTGAAATTGACTAAGTAGTGGACCTGTTTGCGGTCTGATTAGAGAAGTCGATGAATATTATCGATAACCATCTTTGAACAGGGGTGGATTACGTCCACGAAGATCGCGGTGTGATCGCATTTCGATTTGCTTAGCAAAGTCAATTTTCCGGGCCAACAGGGTACTTCCCATGGTTGAAAATGACTAAATAATGGACCTGTCTGCGGTCTAATCAGGGAAATCGATGAATCTTATCGATGACTGACTTGGAACAGGGGTGGATTATGTCCACGAAGATCGCCGTGCGATCGCGTTTTGATTTGTTTAGCAGAAGTCAATTTTCGGGCCAACATGGCACTTCCCAGGGCTGAAAATGACTAAGTAGCGGGCCTGCCAACCGCCTGATTAGGGTATTCGAGGGTCCTGAGATCGGATAACCCTCGTGCGCGGTGCATGATTATGGTGTATCATGTCATGTAGAGAAAAGTTTTCCCTCTCGGGCTCGGTCCAATTCCGCCTGACTCTACTCGTTTTAGGCCGTTTTTCGGCTCTTTTGGAAGGATTTTCGGAGCCGCCAAATTGGCTAAGTGTTGGTTATTTTGGACCAAAACACTAATTTGGGCCATTTATCATTGACTGTTGGAGAATCTGATCCGGTGGAGGATAGATCTTGTCGAGACGCATCCAGGAGAGGCAGGTTTCATCAAAATCCGATCTCGGACGAAGGCGGGCCATGCGACGGAAGGTCCACTCCTCCCATCAGCGTCCAGGCGCATGGGGGAGTGTGTACAGGCGCATGTGCCTATTTTTCAAGCTGCATGTGACCATTTTACAAGCGCATGTGGTGTTGCATCATTTGTCAAGCGCATGTGGTCATCATCCGGGCGCATGTGGTCACATCCGGGCGCATGTGCCCATTTTGCACAAAACACAGATGAAAGTAGAGGTGTTCCGGGCGCATGTGGCAGTGCACATGTGCCTGGACCTAAGGAGTAAGCGCATGTCCCTCCCAGACTTAGAGAAAAATTCAGGATTTTCCGGCCAGAAAAGCCGGCGCATGTGGGGGATATGTCGGCGCATGTTCCCAGCACTTAGAAAATTTCAGGATTTCTTCCTGAACTTGGGATTCCGACGAGGGAAATCCCTTTTCGGCGAGGGTTTCCGGCTGAGGTAATCCACTCTGGCCAAGGCATTCGGCGAGGGGAGAGAAAGTAAGCGCATGTTGGTGCTTACATCACTCTGAGGTCGGCGGGGATGATCTCGTGCTGATAAGTGAAGTGACTTCACTATTTATAGGGGATAATCGGGTTCGGGTCCGGTCCGGCGGGTATTTCCCGGCGCATGTGGTGGTAGAAAACAGAACCAAGCGCATGTGGCAGAAAGCAGCCAAGCGCATGTGGTGGATCCGGGCGCATGTGCTTTACCGGCGCATTTCCCGGCGCTTTTCGAAAAAATGTTTAATTCACTAGAGTGCAAGCGCATGTGTTTGGAGGCCAGGCGCATGGTTGGAGGCCAGGCGCATGTGCTTTGTCGGTGCTTTCCCACTACTTAGCCAGATTTTCAGGATTCCAGACTTAGAAAATTTCAGCATTTCAGCTCCGACGAGGGACTTCCAAAGGACAGCTACCTTTTCTAGACATGCACTCACTGTCACCAAGCCACTTCTACGATAGGATTGACCTCTTGAATGAACGGAGTGGGTGTGGAAGTCCAAATGTTGCCAATTTTGTACTTCCTTCCTAATTGGAGCCTCCGGGTCGGCTTGTCGTATAGGAACGTTGTTCTGGGGAACGCGCGCATGGAAATACGCATTGTAATGACTTCAAACTTGCTATTTAAGGGTTTTGGGGCACTCCGGATCATTTGGCGGTGAATTGCATGTCCAGTTCCACTCTGAAATGGTAGCTGTAGGCTTACGGACCCTTTTGGTCAGCTCCAAACGGGGATGAAACGCATTTCGAGGTGCGCAGGTAAAAATATGCACCGGATGACTTTGAAACTTATGGGTTAAGGGTTTTAGGACATTTCGGATCATTTGCGGTGAAGCGCATGTCCAGTTCTGCTCTAAAATGGTAGCTGTAGGCTTACGGACCCTCTTTGTCAGTTCCAAACGGGGATGAAATGCATTTCGAGGTGCGCAGGTAAAATATGCACCGGATGACTTTGAAACTTACAGGTTAAGGGTTTTAGGACATTTGGATCATTTGGCGGTGAAGCACATGTCCAGTTCCACTCTGAAATGGTAGCTGTAGGCTTATGGACCCTTGTTGTTAGTTCCGAGCAGGGACGAAACGCATTTCGAGGTGCGCAGGTAAAAATATGCACCGGATGACTTCAAAACTTGTAGGTTAAGGGTTTTAGGACATTTTAGATCATTTGGCAGTGAAGCGCATGTCCAGTTCCGCTCCAAAATGCTGTTGTGGATTTTGGTCCCTACCAAGCGATCAGGGTTGTGCTGGCGTTTTCGGGGCTCTCCCGCCTCGAAACTTATCCAATTCGTTGCCACTAGGCCATGGGATGTCATTTTATAATGGGTGCAAATTTGAGACCTAACACTGAGTTGTCGCAGTTCGACAATATTACAAAGATTCACTATGATGACTGGTTGATCTACTTTAGCCAGAGGATAAAGTAATATTTCTTCCGATGCCTTTTTTCTACTTTGCTCGTGCTTCTGACGTAGGCATTTCCTTCTTCTTGCAGCATTAATTATGAAAAGTATGAGATCTTACCCAAAGACCAAACCTTAATGGGGAATGTTTCGAACAAAGTTTTTCAATCCGAATGAGCTTACGCTATCTTGTGAACTGGCGGGCTTCTTAGCATATTGGTTGTCGGCAGTTATGTTGCCGAGCTCCAAGAGTGCTGATGGTGTCAGGGTTTCTTGCTTTGTCGTGGCGGGAGCTCTTGCAAATGATCGTCGATTTTCTCTAGCACTGCCGGTACTATGCAGTTTATATAGGGTTTTTGGCAATATTGTGAGTAACAAGGACCAACCCTGGTGAGGGATGAACCCGGCTTATTGCCTATGGCATTTCTTTTGCTGATGGTTGGGCATATATTTCCCATGGACATACGAGTGAATCTCTTCCAATATCTCCATGCCGATCACGCACCTCATTATTGCTATAGAAAACTTAACATTGATTAGATAGCTTCCAAAATTGGCGTTGGGCAGAGATTTGTTTCTACCACTTTCTTGTTTCTGATGTCAGAGAAGATAGAGAAGTCGTTGACGATGAACATTCCGTGAATACTATCGATAGGGAATTTTGGTGTCTATTCGTACTGCCTCACTTCTGCTGCATGGAGGAATAGAGTTCTGAAGAGAACCTTATTACCCTAGCCGGTTTTCCAGGCAATTCGGATATGATCAAGGTGTTCCAATGACGTTACCAGATGTAATTAAAGTAGAGCGGGCGTACGGCACAGGCCCTGCTCACTGGGAGTGGATATGGCATCAACTTTTGATGACGTGAACGGGCGCGAGGTTCATGCTTCTCGGCCTTTATCGGAAGACTGGTGGTCCTTATGGCTGGCTGAGATGGTGGGTGCATCAGTATGCTTTGGTTCAGAACACCAGCTCTGTTGATGATCCACTCTGCATTCCTCCTCCAGGGCTGACAGAGGTCCTCGCTGATGGATTGGGTTATTATAGAGAGCAGATTGAAGCATATTTGTCGTCAAGCATTAGGCATAAGATCTCCCTGAGTGTGTCAATTGACCATTATAAGGAGAATACGGCGTTGGATGGCTGGCATACTTTCGGAATATTAGCAAAATGGTCTCAAGAAGCTGGGTGCACACGTCTTCTGGTGGTTGAAGGTGATAAGGATGTTGGTAGGTTAATTAGTGAAGATGACCCGACGCTGACTAGGCCGGCGAATGAAATATCAGACCATGTTGGCGTGAGAGAGAGCAGGCTGGGTCGATTGGAGAGGATAATCCGCAAGGGTCCACTATGCTAGGGAATGGCACGATTGTATCTATGGCCCCTGGTACTCCCAGTGTTGAGGGTATGGCGGAGCCGTGGTAACTGAAGTGATCGATACTGATAGCGATACTACTGAACTTCTGGATGTGACCTCGACGTTACTGACTGAGTCATCGAGCCGTTCACGGATGCGACGTATATACTGTGGATTCCTCAGAACCTGTCATCAACTCAGCTACTAGTACGGTTCTTTCATAGCTCCTTGGTGTGTTCTTTTCTACACCTGTCATTTCATTGCATACTTGCTCTGTTCCTTTTGTTGCAGATACTGTCATTTCTGATGCTGCTGCCCACGGAGCGTTCGACGTCCCTTGTTTCGATCGTTTAGACTATTTTGAACAAAGCATACTGAGGGGTCTACTAGTACGGTTCTTTAGCTCCTTGGTGTGTTCTTTTTCTACACCTGTCATTTCATTGCATACTTGCTCTGTTCCTTTTGTTGCAGATACTGTCATTTCTGATGCTGCTGCCCACGGAGCGTTCGACGTCCCTTGTTTCGATCGTTTAGACTATTTTGAACAAAGCATACTGAGGGGTCTACTATCCATCATTTCAAAGGCGTTGGCTGAGCCAAGCGGAGGCATACACTAGGAGTTGGGGTGAAGGCATTGGAAGCTTGCGTAGGAGTAATCGGGCCTGATGTATCCAAAATAGTTTGTCGCGTTTCTTCTTTCGAGGATCTATTACGCAGATTATTATGACTGAACGGATTGAACTTGACCCTACGGCTGAAGAGAAAGCGGCGAGTACTATCTTCTTTGCAGCCTGTTGTAGAGCAGCAAGAACATTCGGCAGTTAATTCTAGAACAACCTTAAGATAGTGAGACTCAACGTGCGGGTGTATTGATCATCTTTCTGATGTCACATCTGAGATCGTGCGGCTGCAAGGAAGAAGAAACGGCCATAAATCTTTAGTTGCCCGCCTTGATCTTGTCGTTAATCAGAATCGTGCCGAGGTCGCACAACTTGAGAATGAAGGAGAGGTGGCGTGCAAGCAAATGGAAGACTGAAAAATCAAACTTCGTGATATTCCGGATCTTGCACTGACGCTAACGAAGGCAAAGGCCACCATGGAGGCAACACGGAAAGATGTGATGAAGTTCATAACAGGGTGCCTGGAGAAGTTGTAATTCTGTTCTTTTGCTTTTTAGAGTCATTGTCAGACAAAAGTGGTATTAGATAGCTGTCCTGAATACCTAACTGTCACTTGTATCTGATCTCATCGACACCAGAATTTGTTAACTGTGTGCTTCATGATCCAAAATAATGACAATGATTCTTTTGCCAAACTACTACTTGGTGTTATGCGTTTGAGATTAGTATGCATAAAATGATGTATTATGTATGAGTTTAATGTAAACTGAGTATATCAAAGCATAAAAATGGAAGAACCCATAGGAATAGTACTTCTCTTTTTACTTAACCTGTGTACCCTTGGGTCATTGCTTTCGAGAGACATTCGTGCTATGAGTCCCAAAATTTTCTTTTAGCTCCATGTTTTCAGGTTTATCTATCATCCTTCCTGGCCTGCCCCCAGTCATTTCTTTCTGCAGACTTGAGATTTTGATAATATATTAGGGCTTGCCCCCAGTGCTTCTTCTTCTTATAAACTTGAGTTTCTCATAATATATTGGGGCCTGCCCCCAGTGCTTCTGGCTTGTCGCTTTGTAAGACCACTTCATTCTGATGAGACAGATCTTGTGCTTTAAGAAACCGTGCCGAATACCCGTCCAATCATAATCTTTAATTGCATATTCTTGTCGTAGAGTTTTTCATAAGAGAAAGTTGTCAATATTTTCAAGGTGAAGTGATACATAATAGAATGCCCTGATCATCTTCATATAAGGCCGTATGTGTGGTGTGTGTGTGTGTGTGTGTGTGTGTGTGTGTGGTGTGTTGGTGTGTGTACAGGAGATTCTCAACCTTGACTTATCTTTATATAGACTAGAAGAACCACGCAATAGTGAGGAGGGGACTCATGATAGAACAAAAAAGCTGAATATATAGCTGTTCGCTTCCCCAAGTGTAGGGTTGCGATGTAGTAATAAACTCGGTAAGACCGAGATCGATCCACAAGGACTTATGTAGGATTTCACAAACACATCCAAAAGTGTCTATTGAAAGCTAATAACCAGATTTTGTATGGATTTGATTTGAGTAACAAAATTGAATTAAATTGAAGATAAGTAATTATAAAAAGGCACTAGGGGTTCAAGGATCCACTTGTAGCAATCCTTGATGTTCAATCCACTGTGGTTTCTCACTTTCTCAACTAGAATCGATATTAAGATCTATCTAGTCGGATGATAGAGCTGTTAAACCAAACAATCTATCATATGTAAGTTCAATGCATAGGATTCACTCAATGTAGGCTGAGCTGAGCATGCTCAATTGCATAGGTCAGTCCCCATTCCAAAAGGTTCAGTTCACAATCATAACCATCCTCAAGTCCTGTCACAAGACAAGGGCTAGATTACAATTTGAACTTGATTCAAATCACATGCATAGTCTATACACATTGCAGAAATTCAGAAAAGTAGAACTTTGGTAGGAAGTCCCCACATGAAGATCATAGTACTAGAGCGCACTCCAATTCCTCAGATCATACAGGTCTAGACTGATGCAAACTAATTAAGAATTTAAGTAATCTCTCCCAAACATCTATGAGTCATCATAAGACTAAGAAAAACTGCTTAAAGCTTGTATAAACTTCAAACCATAGTTCATAAACATGAATTCCAAACTTAAAACCAACTGAATACGAATTGAAACATCTTGGATCCACTACAAGCTTCACCTCTTAGCCCTAGCTAAGAGGTTGAGCTGCTCATGATTCAAGGAAACATGAAACAACAAAAAAAAAACTCATAAAAACAGTAAAAACAACTAGGAGTTGTGGAACTCTAAAATCCACTTCCGCCGCCTCTAAGCTTGCTTAAACCCTCCTAAGATACCCTAGGAACGATCCCTAGGTGTCCTTTTATAGTAGGGAGGCTCCGCAACTTCAGAAGAATCGAGAATCTGCGTAAGAGTTACGCAGTGCGCAGAGAAAATCGGACTGAAATTAGAAATTTCCGTTTTAATTCACATGGCCGACCGGTCTGGACCGGTCGGACTGGGCTGGCCGACCGGTCATGCCTCAGTTGTATTCAGTCCAGCAAGCTTCCAAGCCAAAAAATCCTCTGACCGACTGGTTAAGACCGGTCGGACTGGCCTAGCCTATCAGTCCAGCGTGCTCAGCATCTGTTGGCCGACCGGTCAAGACCGGTCGGACCATCTCCAGCAACAGTCCAGCGTGTGCACAGGGTCGGCTGACCGGTCAAGACCGGTCGGACTTCTTCTTTTCTTTTTTTCCTTTCTTTCTTCTACTTTCTTCTCTCCTTGCTTCCTTCTTTCTTTGGTGCACCTTGGTCTTCATTCCAATGGTTCTAAATGGGCCTTTTCACCTTCAATTAAGCAGAATTTACTCTCATTCCTGTAATAACAAAACATGCATTTAATTAGCCTTTGAATCATGCAAACCTCACACAATGAGTGATGAATTGGGGTTAGAATATGCACAATTAAGAGCTCAACACACCCCCCAACCAGCATTTTGCTAGTCCCGAGTAAAACATGCGTGAAACTAATTCCACTCTTCAAAACTCAACTCTCTTTCAGAAACCATCCTTCTATACGTCCTAAGACATACAAGTGTAAGATTCAGAAATATTTAGTGACATAAGTTGAAACCATAGACCCTCAAGACATGATAAGCATTCATATGAAATTCCCGCTGATTGGTTGATAAACAGATGAACTTGAACAAATTCAATCTAGTGTGGATAGTGAAAATTCATCTCATGAGTTTCTAGGATTATCTTCTTCATAGATCAACCAGACTATAGATCCCAAGGTACATGGAGCCACATCAAGCCAACGACAGAAATTTGCCTTACCGTCCTTCCGACGACTTTCACTACGTCCCATTTCTGGCTTTGGTTACGGGTAGACCATCCCCCGGTTGGTAATAGGTAGCCCTAATCGAATTTTCCACCAGTTTTCCATCATTCCCAATTTCATCCTTTCTTTTCCTTTTTCTTTTAATTTAGATAGGTTGGGGCTCAAATTTGCACCCATTGTAAAACAACATCCCGTGGTCTATTGACAATGATTTGGATCAGTTTTGAGGTCGAGAAAGCCCTGAAAATGCTAGCATAACCCTGATCGCTTGGTAGCAACCAAAATTCGTAAACACCATTTCGGAGCGGAACTGGACATGTGCTTCACCGCCAAATGATCCGAAATGTCCTAAAACCCTTAACCTACAAGTTTCGAAGTCATTCGGTTCATATTTTTACCTGCGCACCTCGAATGCGTTTCGTCCCTGCTTGGAGCTGACCAAAAGGGTCCGTAAGCTTACAGCTACCATTTCAGAGTGGAACTGGACATGCGCTTTACTGCCAATGATCCGGAGTGCCCCAAAACCCTTAAATAGCAAGTTTGAAGTCATTACAATGTGTATTTCCATGCGCACGCTCCCCGGAACAACGCTCCTATACGATAAGCCGACCCGGAGGCTCCAAATTAGGAAGGAAGTACCAAAATTAGCAATACCTAGACTTCCACACCCCACCCCGTTCATTCAGGAGGTCAATCCTAGCCTAGAAGTGGCTTGGCGACAGTGAGTGCATGTCGAAAAGGTAGCTGTCCTTTGGAGGTCCCTCGTCGGAGCTGAAATGCTAAAATTTTCTAAGTACTGGAATCCTGAAAATCTGGCTAAGTAGTGGGAAAGCACCGGCAAAGGACATGCGCCTGGCCTCCAACCACATGCGCTTGCACCCTATTAGTGAAATGGAGTGAATGAAACACTTTTTCGAAAAGTGCCGGGAAATGCGCCGGTAAAGGACATGCGCCCGGATCCTCCACGTGTGCCTGGTGCATTTTTCCACATGCGCTTGGCTTTGTTTCTGGCACATGGGCCGGGAAATACCCGCCGGACCGGACCCGAACCCGATTACCCCTATAAATAGTGAAGTCGCTTCATTTCATCAGCACGAGATCATCCCCCACCGACCTCAGAGTGATGTAAGCACCACATGCGCTTGCTTTCTCTCCCCTCGCCGGATGCCTTGGCCGGAGTGGATTCCCTCGCTGGAAACCCTCGCCGGAAAGGGATTTCCTCGCCGGAATCTCAAGTTCAGGAAGAAATCCTGAAATTTTCTAAGTGCTGGGAACATGCACCGTCTTTTCTCCAACATGTGTCGACTTATTCCACCACATGCGCCGGCTTTTCCCATCGAAAAATCTGAATTTTCTCTAAGTCAGGGAGAGACATGCGCCCACTCTTTGGTTCCAGGCACATGTGCACTGCCACATGCGCCCGGAACACCTCTCCTTCATCTATTTTTTGTGCAAAATGGCACATGCGCCCGGATGATGATCACATGCGCCTGACAGATGATGCAACACCACATGCGCCTGAAAAATGGCCACATGCGCTTGTACACACCCCCCCATGCGCCTGGACGCTGATGGGAGGGGTGGACCTTCCGTTGTGCGGCCCGCCTTCGTCCGGGAACGGATTTTTTGATGAAACCGCCTCCCCGATGCGTCTCGATGAGTTCTATCCATCCACCAGATCAGATTCTCCAACGGTTAATGATAAGTGGCCCAAATCAATGTTTGGTCCAAATGACCAACACTTAGCCAATTTGGCAGCCCCGAAAATCCTTCCGAAAGAGCCGAAAACGGCCGAAAACGAGAAGAATCGGGCGGAATTGGACCAAGCCCGAGAGGGAAACTTTTCTTCTACATGACATGATACACCATAATCATGCGTCGCGACGAGGTTACCCGATCTCAGGACCCTCAAATACCCTAATCGAGCGGTTGGCAGGCCCGCTACTTAGTCATTTCCAGCACTGGGAAGTGCCCTGTTGGCCCGGAAGTTGACTTCTGCTAAAAAATCGGAACGCGATCGCACCGCGATCTTTGTGGACATAATCCATCCCTGTTCCAAGATGGTCATCGATAATATTCACCAAATACCCTGATTAGACCGCAAATAGGTCCACTACTTAGTCATTTCCAGCCCTGGGAAGTGCCCTGTTGGCCCGAAAATTGACTTTTGCTAAGCAAATCGAAATGCGATCGCACCGCGATCTTCGTGGATGTAATCCACCCCTATTCAGAGACGGTTATCGATAATACTCACCGATTTCTCTAATCAGACCGCAAACAGGTCCACTACTTAGTCATTTTCAGCCTTGGGAAGTGCCCTGTTGGCTTGAAAATTGGCTGATGCCAGATGAAATCAACCACGATCTCAAAGACGCCGAGGCAAAGCTAAAGTACTCAGGCTATCCAACAGCCGAGTTAAGCATTTATGGGGCACCGATCCCCATCATCATAAGAAATTGGCATGAACAGGAGTCCATCGGACCTTATGCTTGGCCACTTACAGGCATCGGAGATAGCCGATCCAGCCCATTGAGTTTGGATCCTCAAGAGATCATGGCTCAACAAAGCCTACCTGATCCCAAATAGATCACTGAAAATACTCAGAAGAAAGAGTGTTCTCGAAGACAAGTCGCCCGACTCCAGAAGAAATACATTTACTTTACTGTACAAAGCTCTATTCATCCCGGATAAAGGTCTGAGGCTAAACCTAAGGGGTTATGGTTACCACGAGAAACCACAAACAAAGAGTTCTAACTAAGCTTGAAACATCTTGCTATGGACTGCCACTATGAAAAAGACAGTCGATGCCCTACCCATCGACAACGGGTCCGTCTGTTTAGCTGATGAGGTAGTTGCGGATTGCTTTCCTAAGGTCACCCGTCATAAAAATATGGGCGCGGGTTTTAGGTTATGCCGACCAACATTTCGATGTTTGTGTATTCCAGCGGTCACTGTGCGTAGTAACAGCGCGGGCCCAGAGTTGCACCACTCGATTAAAAACCTCGTTCGGAAACGTTGCGGAGTGGGACTTGGGTCATGCCGACCAACATTTGAAGATCGTGTATTCCAGCGGTCACCTGTTCACAGTAACAGGCGCGGGCCGCGAGTTGCACCACTCGAATCCTGACAGTCTCTCAACCCGGACAATCCGAAAGAAATGGGACATAACATCCGGCGTGTCTAACAAATGCGGCTCAGTCCATAACAAGAAAACAAAGGTCTAAACGACCATGAGCTCAAGACCATAATCCCTGGCGGATTAGTCTTTTGCCTTCCAATCAAGGGTGATCAACCGTTGATGTAATTAAAGGCTCGTGACCAGTATCACAGCCTGGAATGTAAAAGATCTCAGAATCTCTGGAATAAAATTCGCCTTGCGATATCTCTCTCTTGTGTACACTTTGTGATTGCTTATGATTGTGTATGAATGTCTCTATACTCAGAATTCCTCCAGAATAAAAGAAACACAGGAAAAAACAAAGAAGGACTGCGAGCAAGTTCTGATCTCTCCTCTTTTTTAAGTTCTAACAAACTGGCGACTCTGCTGGGGATTATTCAATACCAGAATCTCTGGTTATTTCTGAGCAAATAGACATTCTGCGATAAATCATTTGCAGACACTAATGTGTACATGGGAAAGGTTACCGCAAGGAGAAATGTTCGGCGCCTTCACGGGCTCCAAACTGGCGACTCTCAACGGGAACGTTCTTCCCTTCATCTTTAAGGCAAAAGAATTTCAAAGCTTCGCATAGCATGCATGTAGTTCATACTTGTATGTTTCTGCCTATCCACTGTCGAGCCTATCGCGATTGGTAAGGTCGCATCCTCTCTTTCCCAAGCGCGTGGAATATTCTAATGCGTGTATGACTGTGCGAGAGAGAGAGAGAGAGAGAGAGATAGAGAGAGAGAGAGAGAGAGAGAGAGAGAGGAGGAGAGGAGAGAGAGAGAGAGAGAGAGAGAGGAGAGAGAGAGAGAGGAGAGAGAGGAGAGAGAGAGAGAGAGAAAAGAACCAACCAAATGGCATCTACGATGATCTTCTTAAGTCTGGAGGATTCTACTTCCCCCATTTGGCAGCAACCTCTGAAGCCGAATGGGCAGATTGTGCAGAAGTGCAAGACCGTCAAGAAGACTGGGAACAAGAAGGTTATTCTAGCTGAGACAGAGATGACAGCGAGGGTACAGGGCAGAACGGAGAGACGGTGGAAGCCAGTCTACATAGGCGACACCGCAACTCCAGCAGAACTACCATGTCAGCCAGGCCAGAGTTCTCCTTCGCCGATATCGACTTCCCAGCAATACCGAAGACAACATCATCAGCCAAGATACCGAATAGATCCGCTGTTCGACAGTCGACTAAAACGACGATGAAGACAATCCCTACTGAAGCCGCCGTGATCAAGACGAGGCCGCAGCGAGCGCAAGTCATGATGGTGCAGGTCACCGAAGGAGAGGCGAGTGAGTGATACCCAGATTGCCTCCAATCCAAGAACAGATAAATGAGATTATCCAGGTCCAAGAGGACACGGCCAGAGAGATGAGAGAGATGAAAGAAGCATTGTTGGCTCTAGTTGCCCAGGGGGCAAACAGAAGCCTAGCCGTACCTACTCGACAGTCTGTGGAGGAATGCCAGGGGGCAGCAGGAGAACCAGCCACCGCCGAACCACAAGCTAGCCCGAGAAACGTTGTGTTGGGACGTGTACCGCCACTACCGTCTCAAGCCACGAGAGAAGAACTGTCTCAGACAGTTACGGACCTGATGCGAGGAAAGAGAAAAGGAGAAGAGAGGAAAGTATGTATACCGGGTGCCGTACTTACCCGGTCCACGACCTCCCATTTCCCAACAATTTCAAGCGTCTGGACTTCCCTAATTCGATGGCAGAGGATCGCCAGAGGAACACATGGCTCAATTCGACAATGATGGGCAACCTGTCGACAATCCCCAGTACTGTCTCAGATTGTTTGGCTCGACGCTCACGAGCAACGCATTCCAGTGGTACATGTCACTGCCCGCAGGGTCAGTCAAATCCTGGGAGCAGATGCAGGACCTGTTCATCTCCAAATTCTTCTCTACTGAGCGAGAAGACTCGCTGACAGATTTAGCCTTGGTTCGTCAAAGGCAGGGAGAGTCAGTCGAGAGTTCATCGACAGGTGGGGGACTATAGCAGCACAGTGTAGGGAACTGCCCAGCGAATCTGAGCAGGTCAAGATGTGCATGTAGGCCATGGATGCGATGATTTCATTTGGCTTATCTGGACACAATTTCTCGACGTTCCGAGACCTAGCTACGAAAGCCCACCTAGTGGAAGGAGCCGCGTTCAGAGCGCAGTTCAAGGTAGAGAAGCCCAGGAGAGAAGCCGCGGAAGGATGATAACATCTAACTACGTGACAAAGGAAAGGGTTCGAATGACAGGAAATGCCCAAACACCTAGCGTAGAGTCGAGGCTAGGCCAGTAACCACGACTCAGGACGAAGGCAAGAGTTTTCAGAGGCCGCGACATCTTACGATAGAAGAGCGTAATAGAGCAAACGGACCTTATACCTTCGACATGGAAGATCTGGTTCCAATCATGGAACAACTGGTCAAAGAAAGGTTGATAAGACTGCCAGAATGCACGCGCCCGGAGGAAGCGAAGATGGTCGATCATCCCAGCTACTACAGGTATCATCGTGTGACCACCCACAAGACTGAAGACTGCTTTGTCCTAAAAGGCAAGATCTAGCGGATGATTAACGACGGCACGATCAATATGAAGGCGGAAGAGGCGAACCAGAACACTGCGACAGTGGTGTCTGCCCTCCCTGTGCCAGTTCAAATTCCAACGGCGAATCCATTCCCAGAACCGGAAGAGCCATGGACACTTGTCAGCAGCAAGAAGAGGCTAGAGAACAAAAGAAGACTCTTGGAGAAAGAGAGGAAGATGAAGAACAGAATGAGAAGAAGAAATGTTGGACAAGAACAGCTGCGTGCACAGCTCGTTCAGTGTGCCATGGTTTCAGTGGTCGCTCAACCAGGGGCCAGTGACGAGGACCAAGTCCTAGAGAAAGGAGAAGTGAATGTAGTGGCTCTGCGGTCAGGAAAGCAGGTCGTACAGAGAGAATTTCGGAGGCGACCGGACCCTAGAAGAACGAATGTGGTCATGGTGAGCCATCAAGGACACCTCAAGAAAAAGAACCGGCAGAAGCAGTCAATGAGCCAGCAGCTGACCAACGAGATCACGCTCGAGATAAGGCACCGGTGATTTATGATGTGGTGTCTCATCTGAAGAAGGTTCCGGCCCGACTCAGCATCTACGATGCCCTGTGCCTTTCGAAGAAATATCGGGAAATGTTGCTCAATGCATTGCTCGATCAAGAAGCCCGTGAGGTCATGATGGTAGAGATCGAGTTAGAGATGGAAGAAATGAGGATAACGGGAACTGAGGATCGACCCATAGAGCAGGTCATGCAGATTGACCGATCGTCCATGATCACATTCTCTGAAGAAGACAGAACGATTAGCTTGACAGACCACAACCGCCCGTTGATGGTGACAGGTCTCATCAGAGACATAGAGGTCCGAAGATGCATGCTAGACGACGGATCCGCTGTGAATATTATGTCTCTGAAGACATTGCAGCAGTTGGGTTTCAGACAGACAGCACTTCGCCCAAGCGCCATGGTCATTCAAGGGTTCAATCAGGACGGCTAGCACGTCTAGGGTCCATTACTGTCATGCTGGAAATAGAAGAATTGAGCACCAAAGTCACCTGTCAGGTGATCGATGCGATGACGACATACAATGTCTTGTTGGGACGACCATGGCTTCATCAATACGGTATCATTCCCTCAACGTACCACCAATGCTTCAAGTACAATAGGGATGGCGTCCAGTATAGAGTGGCGGCAGACCCGAGGCCCTACTCCGTCACTGAGTCCTTTCTAGCAGATGCGCAATACTATCAGGAGAGCAAGGGGGCCGAGACCGCCAGAAAAGCCAACAAACCGACAGAGGTGGCACAGGGGGTAGAACCCCAGGGCAAGAATCCAAGACAAGCGAACAAAGCTCCGCGAGTGGTCGCCGAAGCGACAAGGGCTCACGGAGGAAATCCGTTGCAAAGGAAGAAGTTTTACCTGATCTTGAAGCACCTCCGGAAGGAAGGGCAGTCAGTGTTGAAACAGATGACAAGCCAACAGATGAGCGTGTTACAGTCCAGCTTCAATATGCCGGTGCCAAAGGTGGGGAGGATTCGTCCCTTCCCTAAAGCTCTGAGCCAGTTCTGCGTGCCGCCAACAATGGGAGCCAGGCATGAGATAAGATTTCAAGCCGGACTATGCAACCCATTGCAAATCGAAGAGAACGCGAAGATAACACCAGTAGAAACACCACCCATTAAAGAAGAAAGATATAGCAAGGCCAATAGAAACATTATGAGGAACATGGGGTTCATCTGTTCAGAACCGCCAGCTCAGAAAGGCATGCTAGCACCCTTCGAAGTAAAGACGAAGGTATACAGAGGAAAAGAAGCCCTGGGGGCAGGATGTGAGATCAGGCATATTAACATGGTGACAATTAGTCCCGTGGAAGAGGTGAGGCCCGCTGGACCGAATGAAGTCATACAGCCGAGTGCCGCACCAGAGTAGATCGAAGATGGAGGTCAGCCCACGATAGATGAGCTACAAGAAGTCAATCTGGGGACCACCGAAGAGCCGAGGAATACTTATATCAGTAAGAACATTCCAGAATAAGAGAGGGAGAGTTACATTCAACTCCTGAAAGAGAACAGGGACGTGTTCGCATGGACCTATTCTGAAATGCCAGGACTGAACCCGGCAATCACGATGCACAGGTTGAATATCGCGAAGGAGAAGAGGTCGGTCAAACAGCCACAGAGACGCTTCCATCCTGACATCGTCCCGAAGATAGAGGAAGAGGTGAAGAAGCTGCTTCAGGCCGGGTTTATCAAGGAAGTTCAGTATCCCAAATGGATCTCGAACATAGTACCTGTAAAGAAGAAGCACGGCCAAATCCAGGTGTGCGTTGATTTTCGCAACTTGAACGAGGCTTATCCCAAAGATGACTTTCCTCTACCCATCCCGGAGCTTCTGATCGATAGCACATCAGCATATACAACGATGTCCTTTATAGACGGCTACTCAGGGTATAATTAGATCCGAATGGCTCCAGAAGACGAAGAGTCCACTGCCTTCCGCACATCTCTCGGGATATTCTGTTACCGGGTGATGCCGTTTGGGCTGAAAAATGCAAGCGCCACGTATCAGAGAGCGATGCAGGTAATCTTCCAAGACATGATGCACAAGCATGTGGAATGCTATGTCGATGACCTGGTAGTGAGGTCCGACAGACATCAGCAGCATTGCGAACATTTGAAGTTAGTATTTCAGAGGTTGAGGAAGAAGAGCATCCGCATGAACCCGTTGAAGTGCGCCTTTGGGGTGTCCTCCGGAAAATTCCTTGGCTTTGTGATCAGGCATCTGGGAATCGAGATTGACCCCGCGAAGATCAAGGCGATCCGAGAAATGCCTCCTCCGAAGAATTTGAAAGAGCTGAAGAGCTTCCAAGGGAGAGTCGCTTACTTGCGGCGGTTCAACTCGAACCTATCAGGTTGCTGCCAGCCTTTCTCTCGGCTGAACAAGAAAGACGTCCGCTTCGAGTGGGACGAAGCGTGCCAGAAAGCCTTCGATTCCCTCAAAGAGTTACTCGGGAAAGCTCCAGTTCTCGCAGCGCTAATCGAGGGAAAGCCTCTGATACTATATGTAGCAGTGGAAGAGAACTCACTGGGGGCACTGCTCGCCCAGAAGAATGAAGAAGGAATAGAGAATGCTCTGTACTATTTGAGCCGCACGCTCTTCGGCGCTGAGTTTAATTACTCACCGATTGAGAAGACATGCCTGGCCTTGATATTCGCTATGAAGAAGTTGAGGCATTACTGTCTGTCATATCAGATTACATTGATATCCAGAGCAGATCCTATCAAGTTCCTGATGAACCGACCTATGTTGTCTGGGCGTTTAGCCAAATGGGCCCTACTGCTATCCGAGTTCGACATCACGTATCTGCCGTCTCGAGCTGTTAAAGGGCAGGCGATAGCCAATTTTCTAGCAGCTCACCCAATACCGGATAACATGGAAATGGAATGTGATCTGCCTGACGACCAGGCCATGATGGTAAGGGTCACGAAGTAGTGGCAGATGTATTTCGACGGAGCCTCCAGAGCTGCAGGATCAGGGGCCTGTTCTTCATCAGTCCTCAAGGCGACTTGTTGCCCTACTCATTCACAATAGTGCCGTCATGCACAAACAACGAGGCAGAGTATCAGGCCCTCATCATTGGGTTACAGTTGGCACGAGACATGCGAATCCGATCACTACAGGTATACGGTGATTCTCGGTTAGTTGTGGGACAGCTTATGATGGAATATGAAGTCCGCAAGCCGGAGCCGTCATCTCTTTGTCATCAGGCCCGAGCCCTGTTCGATCATTTTCGGGACAGTACAGTGTGCACGTCCCAAGAGCTGAAAATTCTCAAGCAGACGCATTGGCTAACCTGGCCGCGGCTCTCGCACACCCAGGGGGCAGCCCACTTCAAGTCACCATAGAAGAAAGGAGAATATTACCATCCCTCACAGCGGCCGAGAATGTCACGAGTGCAAGCCCTGTACATTGCTTTGAGATCACAGAAGAGGAAGATTGGAGAAGACCATTTTCTGATTACTTGAAGTATGGGTTCTTACCCGAGGATCCGCAGATGCGCACTCAAGTCAGAAGGCGTGCCAGCTCATTCGTCCTCTTAAAAGAAGTACTGTATCGACGCTCCAGCGATGGAACGCTGTCAAGATGCCTGGCCCGAGAAGAAATTCATGATACGCTGAGAGAGGCGCACGGAGGAGAATGTGGTGCCCATCAAGGCGGACGGAACCTACATCATCGAGTGCGGCACATGGGCTATTATTGGCCCACCATGGTGAAAGATGAGATGGACTACGTCAGAAAATGCCATCAGTGTCAGATACATGCTGACATCATACATATACCTCCAGAAGAACTGCATCAGTCAGTGATGTCTTGGCCTTTTGCGGCCTGGGGAATGGATGTGATAGGCCCCATTAGCCCCTCTTCCTCTCAAGGGCACCAGTACATACTGGCGGCGGCAACATATTATTTCTCTAAGTGGGCTAAGGCTGTGGCCCTGAAGAACGTGAAAGCTAAACAAGTGAGGGTTTCATCCGGAACGCCATCATCTATAGGCATGGTATTCCCGATCGGATCGTCACGGATAACGGCACGCCCTTCCGAAATGCCGTGATCGACAAGCTTTGTGCCAAGTTCAAAATCAAGCATTGCTACTCAACACCATATTATCCTCCTGCAAACGAGCTTGCTGAGGCATTCAACAAAACCATTGTGAAGATTTTGAAGAAAACGGTGGCAGAGAATAAGAAAGATTGGGACAAACGGTTGCCCGAAGCACTTTGGGCATATCGTACTACGCACCGCACAGCAACGCGGGCTACTCCCTATTCATTAGTATACAGCACGGAGGCCATCATCCCGATGGAAGTTCAGGTCGAGTCCCTGCGAGTAGCACTTCGGAACTCCTTGACAGATGAACTTAATGCTGAGCTCAGGATGGTCGAGTGTTGAGCTCTTAATTGTGCATATTCTAACACCAATTCATCACTTATTATGCATGCGTTTCATGATTTAAAGACTAATCTAATGCATGGATTTTTTATTGTAGGAATGAGAAGGAGACTTCACCAATTCATGGTTAAAAGAGTCACTTTATATGCATTGAAGATCAATAGAACAAGTGCCAAAAGGTGGAAGAAAGAAGCAAGAAAGAAAGAGAAGAGATAAAGAAGAAAACTGAAATTTTGTTCTTAGACTTGTCTGTAGACCGGTCGACAGACAGGTCTTAAGTTTTTTTTTTACTGTTTTTTTCTCCTCTTAGACCGGTCGCTAGACCGGTCGCCAGACAGGTTGAGAGTAGTCCAGAAATATAAAAACTCTCTGGACAGATTATGCAGTTCTGAGACCGGTCGTGTGACCGGTCGGACATGCGTAAACAGCAAGGTTTCTATTCTGGGCGCCGAATTCTTTGCGCAAGTGCGTAAGTTTACGCGCAATCTGGAAGTTTCTTACATAATGGACACCTCCAAGCTATAAAAGGACTTCTTCCCTTCATACCAAAGCATGCTAGGACGTGGGGATTGCTTGGGAGATGGATTCTACTTCAAGTTTTCTTAGTTTTCTTCCTGTTTTAGTAGTTTTTTTTTTTTGAGGCTTCTAGTTCAAGGATGTTAGAGATGAAGTAAAACCTCTTAGCTAGGGCTAAGAGGTGAAGCTTTTGATTTGTTTTTGATGGATTGATGCAACCTAGGTTTCCTTTTATGTTTTAATTGAAGAATTTTTAGTTAATGTGAGTTTGAATCAAGTACTAGTTTGGTTTTACTTTGATCTCTTGATGACTCCGAGCTCATGTGATTCTTAGTGATTCTAAGCTTGGTAGCTTACCTTCTGAGCATTGTTTATGTTTGTGTATTTCATTGATCTATAATTCACTCTGGGCATGGTAGATTCTTTGATTGCCTTGTATGCAATGGCCTGATTTTCATGTGGGAACTCATGCAACTAAAGTTCGTATCTTTTGTTATAATCTGAAATAGTTATTTGTTGATTGATTTTGATTTAATTAGAGTTTTTCATTAGTTGTAATCAAGTCTAGTGACAGGATTTGATGAAAGCTATGGTTATGAATCTCAACTAGATTGGAAAGAGGCTTGGCCTACACAATTGAGTGTGCCCAAGGCCTGAGCATGGTTGTGGGAATCAAATCAATGAATAAGCACTTATTTTGGATAATTGTTGATTGACCCACTCTATATTCTGATCGGATAGAGATATGAATTCGATTCCGATTGAGTTATGAGAGACCTAGTTGTGTTGATGCATTGAAACTTATCAAAAGTGGATCATTGGCGCTCTAGTGCCCTTTTTAGATTGATATTACCTTACACATTCATTGTTTAAACTCAAATCACTATTTTCTAGCTTTAGTTCTTAATAGGATCTTAATTACTAGTTGTTTTAGACAAAATCTGAGAATACCCATTCATAAATCTCTGTGGGAACGATACTCGGTCTTTCTGAATTATTACTACTTCGCAACCCTACACTTGGGGAGTGAACATCGAGCTCGATGCCTTGGACGAGAAGAGGCTCGCAGCACAACAACGGCTAGGGATGTACCAGAAGCATATCTCAACAGCGTATGACAAGCGAGTCAAGGGTAGATCCTTCAAGAAGGGTGACTTGGTACTCGTAATGAAGCGACCGACAGCCGCGCACACTACAAAGAGCAAGTTCGACCCTAAGTGGGACCCGATATGCATCATAGAAGAAGTTTACTCCAACGGGGCCTACCGTTTAGTGAATTTCGATGGTGGCAGAGCCGGTTTTGCAATTAATTGCCGGTTTCTGAAGAAATATTACCCCTAACAGTCCACCTGTTACTTTCCTTTACATAAATAGGAGAAATGTAAACTCCCCAAGAGAGGGAATGTAATAAGTAAGGATAGAAACGGAGAATGAAATGGAGTATAATACAGTAGATAAGCCTGTAGTTACAAAAGCTAATCAGTTACTTCATATTCTTGCAGGTCTTCTTGCCCTTGCTATGGAGAAATAACCAAGAAGGACCATTCGTCTACGACACGAGCATATCCCGAGTTCAGAAACCCTGAACACGCCCGAAATCGACGACAAAGGGAAGTATTACTCTTTTCATTTCATTCTACATTCATCACTTACTAGAACTGTGATTATTATTGTTATTATTGTAGACCATTCTAACACATCACACAAACATAACGCGATAGAAAAAATAATTGCTATTGTCATTTCATTTAACAAAAGTTTGGTTGACATCTTTTCGACGCCATATACATGAATGGTCAGAAGGTAAGTATCTCTTACACCAACTACAAAATTTTCTAAAGGTAAGATCCTACGATCATTTCTATACATTTGAAGTCAAGAAGGAGAGCATCGGGAGCGAAAGATCAAAGCTTCTCCAAACATCCCGATATCAGCCTGATCATGGCCACCCTGGCAGTTTCCATCACTGACTTTGCTGCGGATAACACCTCCACAGGATCAGGAACATGTTAAAGTTCAGCAGTCAAATCTTCCAACTGCTTACGCGCTGCTTCACCCTCACTCTCAAGCCGCGTGACCGCTATCTGACCCTGAGCAACTACTGACTCGAGACGGGCAGCTTCGAAGCTCACAGCGATCTTCTCCGCTTGCAGACGCTCAATCTCAGCATCGATTTCAACTATACGGCCCAAGCACCCTTCATACTGTATCTTATTATTTGTAGGGATTCTCGTGCGTTCGTCGTAGAATGCGCGTGACGTTCCACTGCAGATCCCAAAAACTCTACAATTCTCCGCTTCTCCTCGGTAGCAGGATCGGGCTCGACGCGCTCAGCAGCCGCTACGTTTGCGAGGGAGCTTTCGAACGTAGAGATGTGATTGACAACCACGAGCGCATTAGACCCAACTACTCTAACACAAGCTTCCAGCGCTTTCATGCCAGCGCCTAGCATATACCATTCTTGTGGATCGACCAACGCCTTCGCAAGGCTAGACAGCAGGCCCTTCAGCACGCTCTGACCAAAACAATCTAAATGTTCAAATGCAGGAATGTCCGGCATCATAGCAATGGCGACGCCAGAATTGACGGCAGCTGCAAGAAAGAATGCAAGACGAACAAATATTGCATTAGTAAGAATGAAAGCAGAAACTACAAGTCATAATCTAATGTAAAGTGCGAAGGAGTCGTACTAAGAACGGCAGGAAGATCAACAGCAGGCTCCGAAGGTCCCGCGATGCGTGTCCCAGAATCGACAATTTTTTCTAAAGCTTCGCCCGGCAGTTCAATAGTCACAACCGGAGACGATACGACAGAAGTGGCAGAGGCAGGTATTGACTCAATAAGATCTGTAGAAATAAAGTAATAATAACAAAATATGGTTAGTATGATTATGCAGGAATCGAAGAAGAAAAGTACAAAGCAGAACCACAATCGCATTTCTTACCTTGTGCTCGCGGAATGTCGGGTCTGACTTCGACCGCGCAGAGTGTGACGTATCCACGACCTCCAACTCAACAGGACAGTGTACTCGCGATGAACAGCCTGATGGAAGGACCGAAGAAAGATCGACGTTCCCTTCACGCATCTCAAGCCCAGGAACGGATTCCTCAGCGTTATCAGCATGAAAGGGCAAACAAGGAGGAACATCCATTGACAACCTCGTAGTCGGTACCACAACAGCCTGAGAAACGAAGACTAAAGGCTCGGAAGAAGGTTGGACCCTGACGTTGTCGTAGAGTTGTGCTTCGATCGCTGCCATGGCAACATCGTCAAGATCACCTACACCCCCGACTCCGGTATCGTTATCATAATAATTCGCGAGGGAATCATCGTTGCTATGATCATTGGCGCGATCCACTCCCCAGTCATCACCAGAATAATCTACCGGTTCATCTTTAAGCTGTGACCCCGATCCATCGAGGCACGTTGCTCCCGGACCATCACCGGCTTCAGAACCATCTTCGGCATTGTCCCCCTCAACATCTGCAGGCTCGGACTCACCTCCGTCACGATTATCGATAATTATATCTTCTTCGTCTGCAATCTCCTCTGTAGCACCAGACCGAAGCTCACCTTCTTCGCGGCTGTTAGAACGCTTAGAAAAAGGGGGAAAGATCAGAACTACTCGTCAGCGGTCCTTCTTTCTTTTTTTCATGTTTCTTTTATTCTGGGGGAATTCTGAGTATAGAGACATTCATAGACAATCATAAGCAATCACAAAGTGTACACAAGAGAGAGATATCGCAAGGCGATTTTTATTCCAGAGATTCTGAGATCTTTTACATTCTAGGCTGTGATACTGGTCACGAGCCTTTAATTACATCAACGGTTGATCACCCTTGATTGGAAGGCAAAAGACTAATCCGCCGGGGATTATGGTCTTGAGTTCATGGTCGTAGAGACCTTTGTTTTCTTGTTATGGACTGAGCCACATTTATTAGACACGGATGTCTATGTCCCATTTTCTTTCGGTGTGTCCGGGTTGAGAGACTGTCAGGATTCGAGTGGTGCAACTCGGGGCCCACGCCTGTTACTGTGAACAGGTGACCGCTGGAATACACGAACCTCGAATGTTGGTCGGCATGACCTAAGGCCCGCACCCTTACTTTTATGACGGGTGACCTTAGGAAAGCCCGCAACTACCTCAT
>PVNU02002800.1:0-33158 GCA_003013855.2 Liriodendron chinense | reverse complement strand
AGTCAAACGGGCCGCATGTCAAGTAGTGAGGATTCAATGTTCGCTATTGAAACATTCGTTGGGACACAAAAGTCTTAGATTAGGCTAATTTTCACAAATTTTTTTTTTCTATCTAGTTCATCTCAGTAGGAATTACCTAGGCCTAGCAACGGGTCATGTTAAACCATGGTCATGTCGTGTCAAAAATTTGCTCACCTAAACTCAATCCATTAACTAACAGGTCAAAATCTAGAAACTCAAACCCATTCATTAATTTAATGGCCATTTAACCTGTTAGGCCAGTCTACTCATTAAATGGCCACACCATTGAAGAGGACAACTGATAGTCTTATCCAACATACAGTAGTGATCCACCTAGTGGGCCTATTTTATCATCGGAAACAATAGGATTCACTCGTGAGACGAGGAGGAATCACTTATACATTACAATATTGCATATGATGGAGTGCCAGGTTCACAAGTAAGCCATGGTTTCGTGTTCCAGACCATTATATCAACGGGTTAAACGAGTTCGCGGGTGAAACACTGACCCGACCCGTTAAGTCAACGGGTCTTAATGGGTCAACCCATTAGTGACCTGACATGATAAGACTAAACCCGAACACTGATTTTTTTCGTGCGGGTTTTGTGCGAGTTAACGGGTCATGTGAAATTTTGCCAGGCCTAGAATTACCTTGTGAAGAATATAGATGGCATACAAACATCATGATAGATCCCATGGAGGTTTCAACAGTAGGCATTTTTCCATACACTTTTTCCTATCATGTGGTCCACTTAAATTTTCGATCTGCATTATTTTTTGGCTCATGTGATCCAGCAAAAATGGTGGACATGATGAAATTCACACAAACATCAGGTGGGGGCTCGCCTAACTTCGAGGAACTCAATGTGTAGCTATTACTGAATAGCAAAATATAAGTGTGGTCCCCTTTGATAGGTGGATATGAAGATTTGCTAGACAAGGTGATCTTCACGGTGGGGTTGGATCTCACATGCACTTAACAGGTTGATTATACATTTCCATCTCTTTCATAAAATCATCACACCAATCAGACAATCCTAGGCATCCAACCTACAAAATGGACAGCCAGGATCACCATAAATGTGTGCTGCACCAAATACACGGTCCAGATTGACAGAAAAAAGATGTCCACGTGTCCTAATGCAACCAGGTGCACTGTAACTAATAGTGCTCGTGCCCTGCATCATTATCTTTTCATTAAAGTTTTTTTTTTTTTTTTTTTTTGATGATAACAGAAAATGAAAGGGGAGGGCTGAAAATAGTCCATAGGAATGGGCCATGCTCGCCGTTTGATGGGGAAAGGGCCACACCCATCCAAATCCTCCAACAAGACCAATCCCGAGTCAACTGGCTCCAAACCCGACTCACCCGCAACTCCTCACGAGTCGATGTTCAGGACACCACCCTCCCGGCTCGACCCGGCAGGGCGCTCAGCACCGGAAACTACATCGTGACTGTCGGATTCGGCACTCCGAAGAAGGACATGACCATTGTATTTGACACCGGCAGCGACCTCACCTGGATCCAATGCCAGCCATGCAACGACGGTGGTGGCTGCTACCAGCAGCAAGAGCCCATCTTCAACCCCACCGATTCATCTTCCTATTCTAGGCTCTCCTGCGTCTCGGCCGAGTGCTCCCAACTCAGCCTCCCCACCACGTGTTCCTCGTCCACCTGTACCTACGGCATCCGCTACGGAGATGGCTCCCAATCCATTGGCTTCCTTTCACGCGACACACTGACGCTGTCCTCCTCTGACATCTTCACCAACTTCCAATTCGGGTGCGCCCAGCAGACCAGCGGCCTGTTAGCGCGCAGTAAGACGGCTGGGTTGCTTGGACTCGGCCGCCACCCCGTTTCTATAGTTTCTCAAACAGAAAGCAAGTTCCGCCGAGTTTTTTCTTACTGCCTTCCGTCGTTGCCGACCTCATCCGGGTTCCTGACTTTCGGCGCTGAGGCCATCAAGCCCAGCATTAAATTCACGCCACTGCTGACGAAATCGAACCGTCCGTCATTCTACTTCCTCAACCTGATTGGAGTAAGTATTGGGCAACAGGCGCTAGAGATACCCGCATCGACGTTCGCATCCCCCGGCACCATCATCGACTCTGGCACAGTCATCTCCCGCCTACCCTCATCGGCCTACGCCACGCTGAGGTCGGCCTTCCAGCAGGCAATGTCGAAGTACACGCCGGCTCCTTCTCCAATTTCCTTATTGGACACATGCTATGAGTTGAGCGGGGCCGAAGCTTCAGCTGTTCCTCAGGTAGTGCTGCGTTTTGAGGGGGGAGCCGATGTTAATGCAGGCTACTCTGGGACTATTGTACAACTGACCGACACGGTAGGCTGCCTGGCATTTGCTCCGAATAAGCAGAACGGCGACATCACAATCATCGGAAATATCCAGCAGCTGACACTCGATGTGGTTTATGATGTCGCTGGAGGGAGGGTAGGCTTCGGTCCCGGCGGTTGCAGTTGAGCGCCCTGGCTAACCAAAACATGAGAAAGATCAGAAAAGGAAAGAAAGGAAGTCATTAGAGAGTAGAAAGAATAACAAAGAAAAGAAAAGAAAATTAAGAATTAATGGTGGTGAAGAAGAATGATTAAGAAATAGTATGTAATAAGATGTTCAGATGAAGAAATTCAGTAATGCATTTCTTCTTCCAAACTGTTTTTTTTTTTTTTTTGGTATCCTTGAATGTTCCTATCATTCTGATCTTGGTGAATTATTTGATACTCCGGCTTTGTATGATGCTTGATACACTGGGACTCAAGAACTGGACACGTGTTGGCTCCAACTAAACCGACTAAATTGCAGCTAAGTCGGGAGCGGATTAAGTCACCCGACACGATGTGGGCCTTACTGTGGGTCCTACCTTGATGTATTTATTATATATCCGCGCCATTAATCAATTTTTCCAGCTCATTTTAAGCTATTTTCCCAAACATGAAGCAGATTCAAATTATCTCAGGTGGACCACACCATGGGATCGAAACAGATTGACAAATGAAAACTTCTTCTGGGCCAGAAAAGTTTTGAATAAAGCTGATTTTTTTTTCCCCTTAATTCCTATATATGTATGACCTTATCAATCGGGCGCGGAGCAAAAGCCTTGCGCAGGAAGTTCCTGCGCTGGGAACCAAGCTGGGCCCAACAGAGATTTTTTGATAAATCCACCCCGTCCATCCGTTTTGGGAGCTCATTTTAGGACATGAGAACAAAAATAAACCGGATCCAAAAATCAAGTGGGTCGAAAACTTGAGGATTGAACGTTCACAGTTGAAATATTTGTGGAGCCACAGGAGTTTCGAATCAGCATAATATTTGTGTTTCCAGTTCATCCCAGTAGTGGCGTTATGAACGGTATGGATGTCATATAAACATCACTGTGGACCCTAGGGAGGTTTCAACGGTAGTAATTTACCTACCCACCTTTTCCTTTAGTGAGGCCCACTTAAGTCTTAGATCCGGTTTATTTTTGTTGTCATGTCCTAAAATGAGCTCCCAAAACGGATGGACGGGGTGGATTTATAATAAAAAAATCACTGTGGGCCCCACCTTGGTTCCCAGCGCAGGAACTTCCTGCGCCAGGCTTTCGTAGGAAATCCGCGCCCCCTGAGATTTGTGTTGATTCACTTTTAGGTTCATGCCCTAAAATAATGCCAAAATAGATGGACAGCATGGATATACAATACATATACAGCATGGATATACAATACAGCATGCCCTAAAATAATGCCAAGGTTGTCCTGTCTCAACAGACGAGCCTCCACCAATAATTTTTTTATTTTTTTATTCTTCCAATAAATTGTAACCTATCCAACGGTCAGACAACCGAATAAGCTTAATTCTGAGGTCAGGATACATCTAAACTGACCCCTTGGATCGTCTAATTTGAATAATTACTTGCATTCCAAATGCGTGATTTCCGAGTACAGTGTGGATCGTCTGTGCCGAAGGAACAAGCAATTCCAGCGCCATTGCTTCTCGTTGTTACACAACATCACTTTTTAACGTGTGTAACTTCTTTGGATCTCACAATGATTTATGTTTCATATCACACCGTCCATCAATTTTTATAGATGATTCTAGAGGATGAGCCCAAAGCCGTGGCACATCCAAAGCTCAAGTAAACCACGTCAAAGAAAGTAGCCAAGATTGAATGGAGACTGTTGACACCTTCTTAGGGTCTACTGATACGTTTATTTGCTATTTAACCTCTTAATAATGTTACACATACCTTCATAAAGGGAAAACACAAATATAAGTTTGATCAGAGCCTCCTATGGCCTCGGGAAGTTTTCAACAGTAGGCGTTCAAATCAGACTGTTTCTTTAATGTGGCCCGGTTAAGCTTGGTTCTGCCTCATTTTTTTGTCTAGTTCTATAAAATGGTATGAAAAAATGGCTAGACGGTGTGGATCTTATAAATACATCATAATAGTGCCCACGGAAGTTTCACGTTTAAATACTAATGATTTTCTTCTCTCACCGAAATGTGCTGCACCACGGGAACATATTAGATGAGACCCCGGCCTCACCCAAGACCGTGCGGCCCTTACAGTGGTGCCTACCTTGACATGTGTATTCTATATCCACTCTGTTCATTCGTTTTTGATACAATGGTCGCTTACCATTACCTATGTCATAGGAAACAGTGGTGACTTACCAAGAACGTGCCACAAAAGTTTGTATCAAGCGTATATATGTTTTTCTTCTTCATCCAGGCTTATTTGAACTTATCAACAGATTGGATGTCAAATAAAAACCATAGAATCATTAAGGTGATCCCTAAGAAGATTTTAATAGTAGAGTGTTCAATCACCACTTTTTCCTAAAGTATGGTCCACCTGATAATTGGATATTCTCAAATTTTGGTAGAATGATCTAAAATGATCTGAAAATTCGGATGGACGGAGTGGATATAGAATAAACAAATCAAGGTGGGCCCCACGGTAAAGGTTGCACCGTCTTGGGTGATGCCCAATCTCACCTAATCCGCTCCCATGCATCACACAGCAAGCACCGGAGGTATGAAATTTACGTGGGCTCCACGATGCTGTATTTGTTAGATCCATACCGTCAATTCAGTACCAAAAAACAATGCATATTCAAAGTAAAAGTAGACCACATCATTGAAGACATTAGTAATTGATGCTACCATTGAAAACTTCTTGGGGCCACGGATTGCTCTTATTAAGCCAATATTTTTATTTTAACTTCATCTAGGCATGTGTGATCTCATGAACAGGTCAGATGGAAAATAAGCCTCGATGTTGGCCCTAGAAAAGTTTCAACGGAAGTTTGTTCAATCCCACTGCTTTATGTGGTGTGATCCACTTGATGTTTGGATGTACCTCGTTTTTGGGATCGTGCTCTAGATTTATCTGGAAAAATTAACGGACGGTATAGATTTAACAAAAAAAAAAATCATGGTGGGACTTAGAAAAAGTTTCACATGTTAAAAGCCGGTGAGCAGCAAAGTTTTTCTCTGTTGGACTTGGTATATGGTCCAGATCTTGCCACCAATGCCACATGTACGGTGTGGAGCACTGGATCAGCTCTCACATAAAATGGGCGGGCCTTACTTAAAGCTTTCAATGGCTTGGTCCCACCTGCCCGACATAGGGAGTGAGAGCCACACCTCCTACTTGAGAGGAGAGTTCAAACGCAAAAAAAAGTAAAGTACAAAACTGGACAAGAGAAAACACAAGGGCCATTTAAATGCCATGGACCCTTCCGCTTGAAATAGAGTTGTTAATGTACAATAACTCCCATGGTTTATGTGAGTGCATTAAGTGTGTTGATTGGAGTCCTCAATCTATAGTTTTGGGGTCATTGGTCTATCAATAGCTATGGTCCATTGATAAAAAATATCTTGAATTAGTCTCTGGATAGTTTTGGACAAGTCCAATCTATCGAACTTGAAGGCTCAATCGATCAATAATAGCATATTTATTTTGCAAACTCTTTGGCCAATTTTGAGCATGTTCGGTTGATCGAACATGGGGTTGTCAAGCAATCAAAGAGTTTTCGATTAGTGTTGATCGATCGACTAATCGATTGATAGTTCACACGATTTTGGATAAGTGTGCGATTCTGTTTCCTATTCTGGGTGTAAAACTATATATATATATATATATATATATATATATATATATATATATATATATATATATATATAATGTGGGATTAGGGCATTCTAAAAAGAGCTAATACATTTCTAGGGTTTACAAGGGAGGAGGTTAGGGTTTTTTGCATCTTTAAGTTGATTCAATCTCTTATAATAGTGTTTTCGTAGTGGATTATTATCGCTTTGTACCATTTTTTTTTTCTGCAGGGATTTTTTCACATAAAATCATGTGTTCTTTGAATTGCTTGTTTGCGTTTGCTCATCGCTTGTTTGATTGAACTTTATGATTGCTTTTGTGACGCTCCAACGAGGTGTGGCCTCGACCTCACCTGAGATGGGCCAATCTATTTTTCCATACCATTTTAGGGCATGAGCATAAAGTTGAAACAGATCCAAATCTTAGGTAAGACCATAACATAGAAACAGTGGTGATTGACCATTTTAAAAACTTCCTATGAGCCACAAAAGATTTAGATCAAGCTGATATTTATTTTTCCTTCATCCAAGTTTGTGTGACCTTATCAATGGGTTGGATGACAAACAAACATTACTGGAGAGTTCAGATCCTTTGTTGGCAGCAAAATAGAGAATCCCTGCTTGCTGCCTTTTCATTGGTCTACATCACATTGCATGACGTCAGTGTGATCAAGTTGCACTAAGGTGTGATCAGGTTGCATTGAGGATGTGATGTGGTTGCAGACCTATGTGATGACGAGGACCAATGAAAAGGTAGGAAACATGGATTCCTTGCTTTGTTGCCAACGGAGGGTCTGGATTCATTATCGGAAAATTACCGTGAGACCTAGGAAATTTCTAATTGTGGATTGGTCAATCACCATTGTTAGTTATGGTATAGTCCACTTGAGATTTGGATCTGTTTCATTTTTGGGCTCATACCCTAAAATAATATGGAAAAAGGGATGGACAACATGAATATAGGAAACATACATCAAGGTGGGCCTCATAGTAAAGGCCGCACCATCTTGGGTGAGGTTGGCCACCTTTTTTGCTTGATCTCATGGTTTAATTTAGAGTGTGTGGGTTAGGTGCAGCCTGGTTGAAGATTAGGTGAGGCCCGACCTCACCCAAGATGGCATGACCCTCACCGTGGGTCCACCTTGATGTATGTATCCTTGATCTATGCCGTCCATTCGCTTTGCCAAATCATTCTAGGGCATGAACCTAAAAAATGAAGTAGACACAAATCTCAAGTGGACCATACTACAGGAAACAGTGGTGGAACATCCCACCATTAAAAACTTCCTAGGGCCCACTATAATGTTTATTTGCCATCAAATGATAAGGTCACATTAACCTGATTGAAGGAAAAAATAAATAAAACAAATATAGTCTTGATCTATAACTTTTGTAGCCTATTATAATTTGTCAATGGTCAATCACCACTATTTCCTATGGCATGGTCTACCTAAGAATTGGATCTACTTCATTTTTTGGGCTCATGCCCCAATATGATAAGGAAAAACGGATGGATGTCATGAATACAGGATACATACATTAAGTTGGACGCCATAGTGAAGCCCGCCCTACTTGGTGAGATCAGGGCACACCTAATCAACTCCCATGGTTTAGATACCTTATCATAGAAGAGACTTTTAGGGAAGGTTTGGATACCATCAAATAAATAACTTTTTTAACTTATATAAGTTAATGAACTACTTTTCTTAATTTAGTTTGGTTATCAGAAGTAACTTATTAGATAAACTAACTTATTTTGTTCAGTTTGTTTTTCTTGCTTTTCTAGTTCCAAAGTGACTCAAACGAGCTCACTATGCCCCTCTAGCGTGATGAATCCTCCAATAGATGGGACCTCAATTTGTGCCATGTTGGAAACTCAACCAATGATGTTTCTCAGAAATCCATGCTACATCATGACCGTCGGATTTGGCACTCCAAAGAGGGACATGACTCTTGTATTTGAGACAGGCAGTGACCTGCGTTAATCCAATGCCAGCCATGTTGTGGCGGCTGCTACCAGCACCAAGACCCGATCTTCAACCCCACCGAGTCATATTCCTATCTCAACCTCTCCTGCAACTCAGCCAAGTGTACCCAACTCAGCCTCGCCTGTGACTGCTCCTCTCCACCTGTGTCTACTTCGCTGGCTATGGTGACAGCTCCAAATACATTGGCTTCTTCGCACACGACACGCTGTCGCTGACTCAGTCCGATGTGTTTTCCAACTTCCTGTTTGGGTGTGGCCAGCAGAACAAGGGCCCGTTCGGCAGGGCAGCTGGGTTGCTTAGGCTCGGCCGCGAACCCATTTCTTTAGTTTCTCAAACATCAAGTAAGTTCGGCCGAATTTTTTCTTACTGCCTTCCATCTCGGTTTTTTTTTTTAAATCTCAATTTTTCTCAAACAATGTTAATTTTTTTTTAAACTTCTCAACTTTTTTTTTTTTCAAAATCACAATTTTTTTTGTTCTCAAATTTCATTTCCAAAATCTCATTCTTTTTATCAAGCTTCTAAGTTTTTTATTAAAATGCAAAATCTTAATTTCTTACTACTCATTTTTTTTTTTTCAAAATGCCAATTTTTTTTAGACTCTCAGTTTTTTCAAATCTTTTTTTTTTTTTTTTTTCAAAATCTCGATTTTTTTAGGTCTCCTTTTTTCTCAAACATTGTTAAATTTTTTTCTAAACTTCTTAACTTTTTTTTTTTTAATCCGAATTTTTTTAAACTTCACAATTTTCAATTTCAAAATCTCATTTTTTATTAAACTTCTCATTTTTTTTAAAATACAAATCTCAAATTTTTTTTAAAAATCACAATTGTTTTCAAACTTATCAACTTTATTCAAACTTCTCAATTTAAGTCAAAATGCCATTTTTTTTCCCCACAATTTCATTTTCTTTTAAATTTCAGTTTTTTTTTAAATCTCAATTTATTTTTTCAAAATCTTGTTTTTTTTCAAAACTCAATTTTTGTCAAACATTGTTAAATTTTTTTTCGAACTTCTCAAAATTTTTTTTTCAAAATCACAATTTTTATTAAACTTCTCAATTTTCATTTTCAAAATGTCATTTCTTTTTCAAAATCTCATTTTTTTAATCAAAATTCTTAATTCTTTTAAAAAATACAAAATCTCAATCTATTTTATTGAAACTTAAAAATTTTATTCAAACTTCTTAATTTTTTTTCAAAAAGCCAATTTTTTATAAGAATGTCAATTTCTTCCAAAATTTCAGTTCCTTTTAAATCTCATTTTTTTTTATAAATCTTGAATTTTCTTAAATGTTGTTAATTTTCTTTTTTTTTTTAGAACTTCTCAACTTTATTCTCAAAATCAATTTTTTTTTTTTAAAATCTACGCAATTTTTGTTTTCAAATAACTAATTTTTTTCAAACTGAAATTTTACAAAATCACGTGTGACGGACTAAATTCATCGCTAAATCTAGCAAAGTCCGTCGATAATTATCAAAGTACCATTTCTGAAAGGTGTCGGACGCAGAATATTACGATGGGCCAAAATCCGTTAGGGCATTTTAATTAACGACTGATTAAATTTGTCGTAAATTGTACGACGGATTAAATCCGTTGTTAATTTTCGATTATCGATGGATTTCGGTCCATCGTACAATTCTGTCTATTAATAAATATGAGTTTTTACAACATCATTTTAACTGCGTTCGTCTAATAAACGTTGTTAAAAGTATAATTTACTGCGTTCGTTAAAAAAATGTCGTCATTTGAAAGCTGTAATTGAGTCATTTTTTTTACAACGGTTGGAAAACGCTATGAAAAAGAATTTATAATGGTTGAAAAATGCTGTGAAAATGAATTTACAGTGGTCGAAAAACGCTGTTAAAAGTAATTTAGAGCGTGAGAATGAACGTTGCAATATGTCTTACATATCATGACAGTCAGAAAACGCTGTTAAAATGAATTTACAGCGGTAAAAAAACGCCGTTAAAAGTAATTTACAACGGTAAAAAAAATGCTATTAAAAGTAATTTACAGCTTGCGAACGAAAGTCGCATTGTCTTACATACCATAGCGTATTTAATCCGTTGTTAAAAATGTTCAAAAAAGCGTTGTTAAATATCACATTTAATAATGTGTTAAAACCGTTGTTAAATATAATTTCTGTTCGTTATTGAAACCCTTACAAAAAACTTAGCTCCTTCAAAATGGGCACAAATCTAAACGAGACTAGCATAAGTAGGGGCAGAGCCACATAGGGGCGAGGGGGGCAAATGCCCCCACCCTGAACTTTTAGTTTTTACTTTTTTTATTTTCAACGGTAGGAATTAAATTCCCACACGACGCCAAAACAGTGAAAAAAATGACACAAAATGCTTGGTTTAACAATGGATTTTAACCGTCTCAAAAAAAGCTTGATTTAAAAAAATGATTTCAAAAAAGAATTTCGAGAAAAATTGAAAAGTTAAAAAAAAATTAACAATGTTTAAAAAAAATTGAGATTTTAAAAAAATCAAGATTTTGAAGAAAATTAAGATTTAAAAAGCCATAATTTTGAAAGAAATTGACATTGTTAAAAAAAAATTGCCATTTTGAAAAAAGGGTTTGAAAAGTTTGAATAAAATTTATAAGTTTAAAATAAATTAGATTTTGAAAAAATTGAGAAGTTTGATAAATAAAAAAAAACCTAGAGATTTTAAAAACAAAAAATTGATAAGTTTAAGAAGAAATGTGATTTTGAAAAAAAAATAAAAAGGGAGAGATTTTGAAAGAAATTGTTATTCTAAAAAAATTGGAATTTTGAAAAAACTGAGAAGTTTGAATAAATTTAATAAATTTGGAAAGAAATAGATTTTGAAAAAAAATTGTGATTTTTAAAATGAAATTGAGGTTTTGTATTTTAAAAAAAATTAAGAAGTTTGATAAAAAAAAGTCAAATTTTGAAAAAAGAATTGAGAATTTTGAAAATAATTGACATTTCTTTAATAAAAATGGAGAAATTTGAAAAAATAAATAAATAAATTGGCAAGAATTGAAATTTTTAAAAAAATTGATAAGTTTGTATATCTAGACTGTCGATCTGTTTCTCCAACCCATTTTAGGGCACCGAACCAAAAATTGTGTAGATCTAAGTCTAAGGTGGACCACACCACAGGAATCAGTGGTAATTGAGTGCCTCACCATTAAAATTTAGAAATGGCTCATTGTAAGGTAATTGTGCGTATCCAACCTGTTGATAATGTTAATACGTGTATAATTGGTCCAAAAGGTATGACCCACGTAAGATTTGGATCTAAAATTTTTGTGACCCAATACTTATTCATCATTGTTTTTAATCTATGGGCCACACCATACCCAAAACTTTTGTGACCCTGCTTATTCATCATTGTTTTTAATCTATGGCCCCACCATGATGTATGTGTTTCATCTACTTTGTCTATCTATTTTTTTATATCATTTTATGGTATGAGCCCAAAAATGAAGTAGATCTAAATCTAAAGTGGACACTATTTCTTGTACCCATAAAAGTTTTGGATTAAGCTGATATTTATTTATTTTCCCTTCATCCAGGTTTATATAACATAATCAATTGGTTGGATATCAAATAAACATTCCCGCGGGCGCTAGGAAGTTTTTAATGGTGGACATTCAATCACTACCGTTTTCCTGTGGTGTGGACGACCTGAGATTTATATTTACCTCATTTTTTGGAAGCCTAAAATGATGTTTATTTTAGGGCTTCACTACCCGTTGAAACCTTCGTTGGCCCACGGTGAAGTTTATTTGTCGTCCAACCTGTTCAGAAGGTCACATAGACCTAGATAAAAGGAAAGCAAAGATATCCGTTTGATCCAAAACTCCTGTGGCCCGCAAGAGGTTTTCAGCGGTAGACATGCATTCCCTACTGTTTCCTGTGGTGTGGTCCACTTGAGCTTTCGACCTGACTCATTTTTGGTCTCATCATCTAGAATGATTTTTCAAAATGGACGGACGGCATGGATAAAACACATATATAATGGTGGGCCCCACAGAGCCCCTAACCGGATCATCCGTCTCTAGTCCCCAGTTCCCATCGCTCTCTCTCTCTCTCCCTCTCTCGCCCAAACACCCCTGCCTCTCCCTCTCCCTGTCCCTCTCCCGGCTAATCCTCTCTCTTTCTCTCTCTCTCTCTCTCTCAGCTCCACAGGTTCTCTCTCCCTACAATAGGTCTCTCTCTCACTCTCTCTCATCTCTACAAAACCAACACACAGATGGCTGGATCAGCGCCCCTAGTCAGCTGCGACAGCGGCTAGCCCTCCCGACAAGTCTCAGGTTTCTCTCTCTAACGTTGACTGTCAAAATCGTACCCTAATTAAGGTTTTGCAATGGTGAATGTAATTTAGGATTTTCAATTTTCAATCCCTAAGCAGGGTTTTGCAATGGCGAATCTCTAGTTAGAGATTTGCGACTTTCAGTCCCTAATTTTCAATCTTTAAGAAGGTTTTTTTTCTTCTACAAATGAAGCGTGCAATAGCTTCTCCAATGTTGTCGAAGTACTCGTGTCATAGTTTCCGACGAAAATACTTCACAAATAATGTTTGATGTCATTTTCTCTCAACTTGTAGATGGGCTTGACAATGAGTCTGCTACTTGGCAAAGAATGCCTGATAGATGTTTGTGGAAACGCATTGTATTTGTAGTGTAATAGTTGGTTTGGTAAGAACTCATTGCCTAAAGAAGCTCATGAATGCTGCCTAAAGAAGCTCAGGAATGCTGATGGTAATTAGAAATGATGGATACGAATGACTGACATATCATGTCAGCCATCCCTTCTTCTGTGGGTGAAAAATAATCTTATTTTACTAATCTTATTTAGATGGGCCACACTTGATAAAATAAACGCACAACTTTATTACTTTCTTTGTCTATCCCAAGTTACATTGTTTATGCTGCTTCTCTGAATCTTAGGCAATGGTAGGCAATATTTTTAATAGGTGTTTTATGTTTCTAGTGTTGTTCCTGTTGGGGAGTCTTCAAACTATGCTCGAATGGGTGCTCCGACCGGCCGGACAGCGTGACCCAGATGCTGTGAAGACCCCCCCCCCCCCCCCCCCCCCCCCCCCCATGGACGTTTTCTTGATGCCCAGACCGGTTGGCCGACTGGTTTGGAGGTGGCTCCGACCGGTCGGCTGTGAGGCAGCGTTGGTGTAAATCTCCCTGGACTGTTTTTTGTATTGGCAGACCGGTCGGCTGTGAGCGCGGATTTCTTGCGCAGTTCGCAATACTGCGCAAGGTGTTTCTATTTTCGGATTTCTTCCTATTTAAGGTGTTGTAATCCGACTTAGAGAGGTATCCTAAGGTGTCCAAGGTTTCCTATTCATTCTAGGAAGAGGGGAGAGGTGTGTGTGAGAGAAAACTTGAAGTTTTTTCTGTTTTTCCTTGCTAGTGGGCTGTCAATCTCTGTAATCTTCTGATATTCATAGTGGATGGCTTTGTGCTGTGGTTTTTTTACCCGTTTTGGGGTTTTTCCACGTAAAATTCAGAGTCTCTTGTGGTGAATGCTTTTGTGTGATTGATTGCATCTTGTTACTCGTTTGATTTTGCATTGCTTTACGGTCTCGGTGTTCCGCTTCCGCTGCCGGCTTTCCCAACAAGTGGTATCAGAGATAAAGTTGGGGTGGAGTAGATTTGAATATGAAACGAGAAGATGGGATCGAGCGCAATGTTCGATATAGAGAAGTTCTCTGGGAAAAATAACTTTGAGCTATGGAAGGTGAAGATTGAATCCTTCTTGGTTTAGCAAGGGCTTGATGGAGCTCTTGGAAAGCGACCCGAAGCTATGAAAGACGATGAGTAGACGAGGCTTGACAAGAAGATAAGAACCTCAATCCTGTTAAACCTTACGGATGACGTTCTCTATCATGTCATGAAGGAGAAGACTGCAGCTGAAACGATGGCGAAGCTAGAGAAGGTTTATGCCAAGAAATCTCTAGAGAATCGCATGTACATGTTGATGCAGTTGTTTACCTTGAGGATGACTGAGGGAACTGAGGTGGAGGACCACCTGAGCACGTTCAATAGGTTAGTTTGCAAGTTGGTGGAGATCGATGAACCGATGAAGGATGAGTATCAAGCATGCATTTTGTTGAATTCTCTTCCAAATTCATATGAGTTGTTCAGGGACTCTGTGTGCGCAGGAAGGGAAACCATAAGCGTCGAGATCGTTATCTCAGCCCTCTAGTCGAAGACGATGAGAAAGAAAAGCGGTGACATGGCTTCCCGTTATTCCTCAGAGGCACTAGTTATGAGGGGAAGAAGTTCTGAGCATGGAGGATATTCGAAATCGGGATCGAGGGCCAAGGGCAAAGGTAAATCTAAGGTGAAGTGCTAGAATTGTGGCCAGGAGGGCCACATGAGAGGGGATTGTCAGACTCCTACATTGAGGCAAGAGAAGTTTGGAAATTCTTCAGGAGATGGAGCCAATACCGTGGAGGACGGTGGCGATTTTTGTGAAGTTCTGACTGTATCTGGCAAGGGATCACACGGTAGTGAGTGGATCCTTGATTCAGGGGCTTCATGTCACGTTTGTCCTAACCGGAGTTCATTCACGACATACATGGAGTATGGTGGAGAATCGGTGTTTGTGGGCGATGGAGTCGCTCATAAGGTTGTGGGTATTGGTACTGTGCGCATCAGGATGTTCGATGGGGTCGAACGAGTCCTGGAAGATGTGAAGCACATTCCCAAGATGAAGATGAATGTGATCTCTCTTGGTGCACTCGAGGCGAAAGGGTGCGTGTTTATCGGCCGCGATCGTTGTTGTGAAGTGATGAATGGGGCACTTGTGTGTATGAAGGCACGGAGGTGTGGCCATCTTTACATGTTGATTGGGAGCACAATTCACGGTGGAGCTGAGGGAACGGCGGCGAGATCCACGGTTGCTCGTATGTGGCAAGTGCCCAAGGGCCACATGAGAAGAGCGGTAAAGGGCGTGAATTTGCAAGGATAGGGTCATTGGTGGCACGAGAAGCGGTGGAGCTATGATTGAAGATGAGACGGCGTTGCGAGGATAGTGTTTGATTCGACGTTTGAAGCCTCGTTGGAGTTTGTTGGGGAGTCTTCAAACTATGCTCGAATGGGTGCTCCGACCGACCGGACAGCGTGACCCAGATGTTGTGAAGACCCCCCCCCCCCCCCCCCCCCCCATGGACGTTTTCCTGATGCCCAGACCGGTCGGGCGACCGGTCGGCTATGAGGCAGCGTTGGTGTAAATCTCCCTGGACTGTTTTTTGTATTAGCCGACCGGTCGGCTATGCGCGCGGATTTCTTGCGCAGTCCGCAGTACTGCGCAAGGTGTTTCTATTTTCGAATTTTTTCCTATTTAAGGTGTTGTAATCCGACTTAGAGAGGTATCCTAAGGTGTCCAAGGTTTCCTATTCGTTCTAGGAAGAGGGGAGAGGTGTGTGTGAGAGAAAACTTGGAGTTTTTTCTGTTTTTCCTTGCTAGTGGGCTGTCAATCTCTGTAATCTTCTGATATTCATAGTGGATCGCTTTGTGCCGTGGTTTTTTTTACCCATTTTGGGGTTTTTCCACGTAAAATTCGGAGTCTCTTGTGGTGAATGCTTGTGTGATTGATTGCATCTTGTTACTCGTTTGATTTTGCATTGCTTCACGGTTTCGGTGTTCCGCTTCCGCTGCCGGCTTTCCCAACAGTTCCTTGCTTTCTTTGTCTATCGCAAGTTACATTGCTTCTGTTACTTCTCTGATTCTTAGGCCTATACTCTTTGTGAGCCACTATAATTTCTTGGAGACTAAGTTGGATACTTTAGCAGAGTGTGACACCTGATGCACAAGCACTCAGAAATTGTACACGTGGAATGTATTATTCAATTAAAACTGTTAAAATTACAATGCACCCTGTGAATTGACCATCTTCCAAAAATCATATTGGTTGAGCAACCATAACCTTTCATTAGTGGACACATGTTTGCTAAGTTCTTGATTTTTTATGTTTTCTGTTTTTGGTACGTTTGGTGGTCTTACCAATGTAGTTGCATCTATGCATGTACATATATGTCTATTTGTGCAGAGAAGCAGGGAAGGAGACATCAAGAACAGGTGTGTTATCATTAACATTGAGGTTAGGGAATTTTAATTTAGGTTTTGCCTTAGATGTTTGATGTATGCATGCTTTAAAAATAAATAAATAAACTATCAATGAGTGGAATAGAAATTAGATGGGTCAACTTTACTCAAGTTAGAACTTGAATTGAGTTTATGTCACCACTCAATTTTGTGTTGACTCATCTAATGACTTAAAAGAACTGCAAAGACTTGCTTGGGAATTTCCTAAATCAGACCAAGAACTTCAAGGCTTGGTTAAGTTGGTTCATGATTTGACTGAGTTAACTTGATTTGTTGATTCCAAGTTTGGTCCCAAGTATTCTTGATTTGAGCATGCTAGATGGCATCATGCTTAGAATTTGTAAGTTGGGTCCAGTTACAAATCTGAACAATAATAGATGGCATCATGCTTAGAATCTGTAGATTCTGTTTTGTTTCCATGTGTTTTGCACAAGAGATTGCCAGCATGGAACAAACGAGTCCAACTGTCTAGATTTTAGGCCTGAAGGAGTTGAAGCCATAGCTTTCTAAGGGCATCAGTCATTAGAGAAGAAATATCATCACAGGAAGTCAAGAAATAATCCGTCTTTATTAAGGAAAAGTCATAATAAAATTGTAAGCATGGCCTGTAGCTGCTGTAGTTATTATAAGTCATAATAAAATTCTTAGGGCATCAGCCATTAATAAAATTTCCATTTTTTTTCAGGGTTGGCATGCTATGGCTTATGATATGAATACAACAGATGAGACATGGGAATGGGCAGTGTTTGTGATGCGGAACAAAAGCATTCAAGTGTACCAATGAAGAAAGCGCCACCCACAAGTACCATCCTTGTGGTTAGGCGATGATTGGGGAGCATTGAAGACCCTACGCATGTGATTTGGCACATAGAAGACACGTGTGTAGGATGGAAGAAGACCCGACTGAAAGAATAGAAAAATGCTTTTCTGAAGGTGGTCGGGCGCCTGGCCAAATTTGGCACCGGGCGCCCGAAATTCAACAGATTTTCAGTTTCCATTACTGGACAGTTTCTGTCTTAGCCGGGCGCCGGGCCAAATTGGTCACGGGGCGGCCCACCAACGTACGAATTGTTTTTTTTAGTTGTTTTTTACCAATATTTTAGGGGTATTTTGGTACTTTTATGTTTTCTTCTTGCTTATTTAAGTGGGCTAAGCCCTAATAACGTGATTAGTTGATTATGAATGAAAAGACAAACCTCTTTGGTGGCTTCTCTCTTCTCTCTCTCTCATGGTGCTTCTTCTCTCTCCTTGATCTTCTTCTTCTAATTTCTTCTTGTGCCCCTCCAAATTCTTCAAGGTAATTATTTTCTTCTTTCTATTTTCCAGTTTTGCTAATCCTTCCTCGATCAAACCTTGAGAATCGATCTAAACCCTAAACCCCCAAATTCTCAAATCCCTAATTCAAGAAACTTCCTGATTCTTCGGACTAGTGATCTTCGTTGATCGATTGGGTATGACCATGCAAGATCGGGAGGTCTCATCCCTCGCCGGATCCAACCTAAGTAATAATTGAATCCCATAATCCATGGTTGTGATGATGGCCCGTCCCATTGCATGTTTCCTTTCTGGTTTTCTTAGTTTATGATTATTAATGCTAGATTTCATTATTATTATTGCTTTTATTTTCGCTGGATAATTGTGATCATGAGCATGCATCATATTTAGGGCTGTCCTGCATCAAATTTGGTATCAGAGAATAGGCTTGCATGGTTTGTGTCTAGATCGAGTCATCAAATTAGGGTTTTGATTTTTAGGTTTAATTTAGGAAAATCCAGATTTAGAAAGTTTTCGATTTTAGAAACTTTCCAATTTTAAAAAGTTTCCTAATTTGGAAAATTTTCAGATTTGAATCGTTTTCTGTTTTAATTAATTAGTGTCAGTTCATTGTAGTTTAAATTCATCGCATTCATATTGTGAGTCACCCAGTCCGTAGAGTCTCCTTGTAATGAATGGAGTATAGACGTTCAGGGCCGTTAAGTGTTGTCGTGTGGCCGTCGAGACCCAATGGAAAGCCGAACTCCGATGAGTTGGCCTACTTTAATGGTCACATGGACCCACAAACATTCCTTGATTGGCTTGAAGACTTGGACTATCTTTTTGATTGGTATGATATGTCGAATTATCGTCGAGTTAGATTTGCCAAGTGGAAATTGGAGGGCCAAGCCAAGTCGTTTTGGACAGATTTGGAGCGACGACTTGATAAAGATGGGAGAGCCCCGATCTCACAATGGGACGAGATGAAAGAGCGTTTAAAAGAAAAATATCTTCCCATCTCTTATCGTCAAAAGCCCTTGGTTCAAAAGAGAGTTGCCTCACCTGCCCGTCCAAACACAGAACCAATATGGTCCCCTCCTTGTAAAGCGGTCCAACGCATTATTAAGAAAATCTCGTCTTATGAACAATTTGAGTGTTTAACACCAATTATTTTTCCTTGGAAGCGAGATAATACCTTGGTGAATAGCCAGTTGGAAGAATCCAATTAGGTTGTTTATGAAGTGGAAGAGTACGTGCCTAATGTTAATAGTGAGGAAATGGAAGAAATTGAGGCATCGCTCATCATCATTGATGATGACGAAGTGTGTGCTAGTGATGAAAAGGTCGAAGAAATTGAGACAGTACCACTTCCAGATGTCATGTGTGACTTAAGTGATGTAGAGTCCCAATCTAAGTCTCTTACCATAATGCACAGGAATGAATTTGAAAAGGAGACTAGTGAGGATATGATGGTAGACACCCACATGACTTGTGATATCCCACCAGATGATTTATGGGATAAATTTTCACCCATATGGGACATTCAATACACAATCGATCTTGTCCCTAGGTTGGTCTTGTCAAGCTTTTCTCCATACCAGGTGAACCCGTAGAAAATACAGAAATGCAGCATCAATTTGATAAACTTCTTGGGGAAGAATTCAATAAGGAAAGTTTGAGTTGGAGTTTTGTTTTGTGTGTCATGCCTGCTCTTTTCACTTCCAAGAACAATGGCATATGGCACACATGTGGGCATATCCTAACCACCCACAAAGCTTCAATCAAGTGTCAAGCCATCATGCGACGTATTCACGTCATGGTGGATATGATGACCATAGTCCTTATCCCGTATCTTGGTGACATCTTGGACATAATGGCTGATGCCCAGATCTGCTTAAGACTTGGTATTAATAGTGTATGTTCTCAAGTGTTGGGATACTTGAAAATCATCCTTGTTTATAATACTTCTAATGAGAAATTATGTGTCACCCATGAGAAGTGTCATTTTGTTTCAGTTTTCCAAGTTCTAGATCATAGGATTGTTTATTTCCATAGGATTGTTTATTCCAAGTTCGTGGATTTTTCAGAGTGTCCTTTAGTGTCACCCATGTCTGCCATCCAAAGGTCTTCAGAGTCAGCCAATGCATTCGCACGCCATATTCATGATTTGCATACACATATTAGACAGCGGATAAATAAGAGCAATGATGATTCTAAAATCTCAGCTGATTCTCATCGTAAATTGCAAGAATTTCAGAAAGGAGACTGTAATGGTAAGGATAAGGCCAGAGCGGTTCTCACAAGGTTCCGCTAAGAAATTACAAACGCGTAGTGCTGGACCATTCAAAATATTGCAAAAGGTTGGGTCTAGCGTATATTGGATCGACCTTCCATCTGAAATGGGCATTAACCCAACTCTTAATGTGGAAGATCTAGTCCGTTCCCATCATCCCATCGTTGATCCATCGTCCCTTTCATGGCCTTGTTCTGATTTTGCTATACAACCCCTTCCACCCCTTCCTCCACTCATTACCCATGAAGAAGAAATTGACGAGATCTTAGGTGAAGAGATCATTTTTATGAGAGGCGGAGGTTTTCAAAGATACTTGGTCAAATGGAAGAACAAGCCACCGTCAGAATCTACATGGTTGATAGAAGTGGAGTTACAGAGCGTTAATCCAGATTTACTAGAGCGCCACAAGAGTTTTAACTCGCCGGAGTCGAGTTCTTCTCAGACGAGGAGTATGATGCGGAACAAAAGCATTCAAGTGTACCAATGAAGAAAGCGCCACCCACAAGTACCATCCTTGTGGTTAGGCAATGATTGGGGAGCATTGAAGACCCTACGCACGTGATTTGGCACATAGAAGACACGTGTGTAGGATGGAAGAAGACCCGACTGAAAGAATAGAAAAATGCTTTTCTGAAGGTGGTCGGGCTCCCGGCCAAATTTGGCACCGGGCGTCCGAAATTCAACAGATTTTCAGTTTCCATTGCTGGACAGTTTCTGTCTTAGCCGGGCGCCGGGCCAAATTGGTCACGGGGCGTCTACCAACGTACGAACTGTTTTTTTTTAGTTGTTTTTTACCAATGTTTTAGGGGTATTTTGGTACTTTTATGTTTTCTTCTTGCTTATTTAAGTGGGCTAAGCCCTAATAACGTGATTAGTTGATTATGAATGAAAAGACAAACTTCTTTGGTGGCTTCTCTCTTCTCTCTCTCTCATGGTGCTTCTTCTCTCTCCTTGATCTTCTTCTTCTAACTTCTTCTTGTGCCCCTCCAAATTCTTCAAGGTAATTATTTTCTTCTTTTTATTTTCCAGTTTTGCTAATCCTTCCTCGATCAAACCTTGAGAATCGATCTAAACCCTAAACCCCCAAATTCTCAAATCCCTAATCCGAGAAACTTGCTGATTCTTCGGACTAGTGATCTTCGTTGATCGATTGGGTATGATCATGCAAGATCGGGAGGTCTCATCCCTCGCCAGATCCAACCTAAGTAATAATTGAATCCCATAATCCATGGTTGTGATGATGGCCCGTCCCATTGCATGTTTCCTTTCTGGTTTTCTTAGTTTATGATGATTAATGCTAGATTTCATTATTATTATTGCTTTTACTTTCGCTGGATAATTGTGATCATGAGCATGCATCATATTTAGGGCTGTCCTGCATCAGTTTGCATTATCTCCGATATTATCGAAATATCCCCGATATTATCTCTATTTCTAGCTCAGCGACACCGATAACACTGGTAGCGATACCGATAACATTAATAGTATAAAAAATTCTTGATATCGGTGATGTATCACTGAATATTGCCAATGTATCAATATCGTTAATATTTTCAATTGTGTAAATTACAGGCGCTATTTGTATTGTCAATACATTGATCCCGTTGGTGTATTGCCAATATTTTTTATTGTGTAAATTCCAAGTGTCGCTTGTATCGTCAATGTATCTGCAATATTTCAATAATATCGCCAATGTATCGATATGCCAAAAATCTATATATTTAAAAAATTCCCATTTCATATTTCTTATGGGTGCATGGTTGTATGAAGCGTTCAATTTGTTGATGATAACATTGATAATATCACGATATTATTATTATCGCAACATGGCAATAACGAGATCACAATCTTTAGTTTCTTTTTCAGTTGTTAACGATTTGTTTGAAAATTTCATGTGTTGCCGATATTCTGAAATATCAATAGATGTTTGGATGGAAGTTCAGATTTTGGATGGATGAGATGATTGGACTGACTTCTTATGACAACACATGCTTGTAGGCCCCCATTAAATAGAAACCGATTATGTATGCATTCTTTATGCAATTTTTTTATTCCTAAATATGTAACTATGTGTATTTTATCAACTCCTGAGGTTTCATTGAAAAATTCCACTGTTTTTCCCATTTTCCTCGCATTTCCAATTATCAGCGATATTATCGGCGATATCGATATTGTTTCGGTATCCCCGGCTAGCGAAACTTGTAGCGATACCGAAACTTCGAACACTGGGAATGGGTCAATCTCAAAGAGGTAAAACTTTCTTCCCATAAGTTTTCTTCATTGTTATTGTAATTGTTGTACTGTTAATGAAAGTATACATCTCGTTAAGTGATGTAGAGAAAACTATTGAATCTGTTTGTAATTGTGTCTTCACATACTCATGTGTCTACTTCTGCATTTGCTGCATTTTCCAGAATGTCGGGATTCCTTCCTGGAATACATGTTTGTTAATGTTTATGTAGTTTTACCGTATGCATTCTTTTTCATCATAAAAAATGTCCCATGCATTAGATGAATCATCATAAAATTCTTAAGTGGGATAGGAAGTTCTTAAAAAAAAGAAAAAAGAAGAAAGAAAAATCATAATGCAAACTTCTGTTTTTGGCATTGTCTGGTGAATGGTTATTATGAAAAAACTTAAGAAGAAGTTGTTTAGGTTGAATCATTATTTCATCTGTAAATGGACGATTACATACAGTTGCTACAGATCTGGATTTAAATATTTCCATCTCTTTCTATTGCAGATGATGTTGTATGGTGGAATATTTGGTTGCTTATCACCAATTCTCTCAATTGCTGGATTTTCGAGCTACAAGTCGCCATTTGTTTATCCTAAAGATGAGGTAATTCTGAAAGCTACACAATACTTGGACCGTTTCCCAAAATTTGAAACACAATTACATTTTTCATTAGCAAATGTCTATATTTCAGAAACAAAATGTGGAAAGAGCAAAATCATCCCTATTGATGGAGAAGCTGGATAATGTGAGTGAGTTTGATGATGGAAACTGACAATCTGATCACTGCTTAATGAAGGTTACATACAAAAATGGGAAAAGATTCTTCATGAGCTAGTGATTACATTTTTTTTGAAAGATAAGCTACTGTCACGTCTACAATTCTAGAGCTTCTGTGTATCAAGCGCCACACATTCCCTGAGTATAATAATTTTTTGAAACGACTCCCCAATCTTTTAACATGCAGCTGCTACCATAGGCTAGACTCCCTCAATGTAGTGGTAACTCATGTTATATGGGGACCCAGAAGCTGCGGACATTGTGTTCACTAGTGGTGCAAATATTGTTGTTGTTGGCATAAACATCACCACCTAAGTCACACTAACAGGTTTCAACTTTGTCTTCTACTTCATTTCATGACTTGATGCCACTATTTCTTAGTTACCATTGTATAGCAGGACGGTGGTCCATTTTCCTTGTTCGAGACCATTGATCTTATGGGTTCCACCATGAATGGGGGATGCCCCAAAAGTTTCCTAGACTGAAAAACCTAATCCTTTGAAGTTTGAATGTTGACCTTAGCTTAATTCTTTTCTAAACCTTCCATTTGTAGGCCTACTTTAAAAAGAAAAAAAGGAAAAGAAAAGAAGGGAAAAAAAAAACCACCACTATATGGACATGCATCCGGAAACGAGTTCTTTAGTTGAGAAAAATGAGAATTGACAAAGGAATTGGAAATGGGAATCCTGAAATATATTGGAAATTGTGTCAATGGTTAACTTGCAATTCATTCTTATTTAATTCTCTCCACTATTTTTCATAACTACTTCACAAGAATCACATACAAAGATTTAATGGGTAAAACTAGGATTGTAAAATTTCATACTTTTGTGCACCCACCTTCCAAAAAAAAAGTCAAGTACAATGAAAGACGCAACTATCAAAGAGAGTTCTTTGGATGCTTAATTTTTTAGTTGATTAGAGGTAACATTTTTTTCTTAATTCATTTGTGTTGTGCTAGTTTAAAAATTCTAATGTATGGCTGCAACTTGTGACCAAGTTTAAAGACGGTGTGATGACACCTCAACAAGAAACTAGTGTTACTGTGGCCCACAGGAAAATAATAATTTTAACCGAAACTGGAGTTATAATATATGATGAATGATGTTATATTTAAAAGGAAATGGCTTGCATAAATAACAGCTGTTATTCATTCAGATAACGGGGTTTGCTGGGCTAAAAGAATACTAAAGCTAAACCCTTAACCCTGGCAGATGATGAGCCTTTCTCAGATGAAGAGATTTCTTTCATGAGAAGAAAGATCTTGCAAGGGATGTAGAGGTATCATTTTCGGCCTCGATTTATTCCATTTTACTTATGTTCAGTTGAAGCAGTTGATAGGAATGGAACCTTCTTTTGTTCTCTATGGGAATCAAAGACAAACATGGCTGTGGTTCTTCTAGAGGCTGGGCTGGCAAGGCTTCGAACTTCTTTTGGTGCTGACAGGATTCCTGATGCCCACCTACATGCAAAGGCTGAGCAGTCTGCAAAAAAAACAGAGATTGAAGGCTAGTGTGTAGGGTGCTTCATGATTTAGGAAGTCGATGCAGAACTTGGCTTTCTATGTGGTCGGCTTATGCATATATTTATTGCAGATTTGGGAAAATCATGTTGAAGGACAGGAAGCTACTAATGAGTCATCAGTCGCTGAGACCAAACAGAAGGAAGTGCTTAAGGTGTCGTTTGATTTTTGCTTGAGTGATACCTTTTTTTGTTTCTTTAGTTGGATAATTGACTTGCTTTCTTGATCTTTACTTTTAGGTGGTGGTTACTGAGGTGGTGGCAAGTTCTATGTCCAAACGTTGGAGATCAGAAAGTGGCTTCCATTCAACTGTAGTTAGCTTTATTGTTTTCTTGTTGAGTTCTGATTTGTGTGACATGGGGATGATCGTTGTTGTTTTCTTTAGATTTGTGACAGCTAGACTTCAATTGGCAAGGAATTTGGATTTACATTGTTAATGACTAGGGATTTTCCAAAAGATGTCCAGTGCTTGTAGGTCTCTTCTACATCATCTTTTCAAATATAGATTTAAAACGCATTTATGTGCTTTTTTGGATTTATACATTATCTAATGATGAGATTTCTTTACTTGGAATGTCAAGTGAATGCATTAAATATCATAGTTTAAATTATGTGAGATTATTTTGGTGATCTTGTGATTCTAAAAAAAAATATATCTATAATGGGCCTGGTTATGGCTATTTACAACTGGGTAGTACCTGTTTTAATCTTACCAGTCATAACGGGCTCCAAGCGTTCTAAAACCCACCTTCCAGTCATAACGGGCTCCACCTTACAATTGTCATTATCGTATTTACAACGTTCGCATTGAACGTTGTAAATACTAACACTTTTTGCTAAAGGAGACAATCGTTTTTACAACGGTCATGGACGGTTGTAATAGGATAAATTTTTTTTAAAATTTGTTACCACGCATTTTTGCATCCCGTTGGAAATGTCATGGCACGGAAACTTTTTACAACGGTGATAGCCTATGGTAATAGGATAATTTTCTTGTAACATTATTTTATTACTATGTTTTTTGCATCCCGTTAAAAATGTTTTAACAACATACAATGTACGTCGTGAAAGACTCTTTTCAAGGACATTCTTTGAATGTTGTAAAATGTTCGCCACTTTTAACAACATGGAGTTCAACAACATTTCACCACACATTGTGAAAGCCCTTTTACAACATGTTTTGAGCATTGTTAATGGCGATATTTGTTGTAGTGGATGGTGCTGCATTTTCAGAGAGACATCAATGTCAATTTGGACTACGTTGAGATTATTTACTGAGTGGAAGGCTGCCTGGCATTTGATGGGAATGATGACAACAGTGAGCTCATGATCATCGAGAACATGCAGTAGTTGAATCTCGATGTGGTCTACAACGTCACTGGATGAAAATAACACATCTTCTCCACTGAAGTTTTTTTTTTTTGGACTTTTATGTATACCTCTTCATCTGAAATGGACTCATGCACACTTATTCAAACTGTCCACAAGGTGGGTCCTATCAGTTGGGCCAAATAAGAGAGTTGCACCGGTTGGGCAAACCAAATTGTGTGAAAGCAGTCGATCATTTTAAAAATATGAAAAATTATAGTCAAACAGCTATAATTATAATGTATTTAATGTTAAAACCATATAAAATTTTAAGATTTTCTTTTATACACTTAAGTGTCGTTTGGTAAACTGAAAAATGTTTTAACAACATACAATGTACGTCGTGAAAGACTCTTTTCAAGGACATTCTTTGAATGTTGTAAAATGTTCGCCACTTTTAACAACATGGAGTTCAACAACATTTCACCACACGTTGTGAAAGCCCTTTTACAACATGTTTTGAGCATTGTTAATGGCGATATTTGTTGTAGTGGATGGTGCTGCATTTTCAGAGAGACATCAATGTCAATTTGGACTACTTTGAGATTATTTACTGAGTGGAAGGCTGCCTGGCATTTGATGGGAATGATGACAACAGTGAGCTCATGATCATCGGGAACATGCAGTAGTTGAATCTCGATGTGGTCTACAACGTCACTGGATGAAAATAACACATCTTCTCCACTGATTTTTTTTTTTTTTTTTTGGACTTTTATGTATACCTCTTCATCTGAAATGGACTCATGCACACTTATTCAAACTGTCCACAAGGTGGGTCCTATCAGTTGGGCCAAATAAGAGAGTTGCACCGGTTGGGCAAACCAAATTGTGTGAAAGCAGTCGATCATTTTAAAAATATGAAAAATTATAGTCAAACAGCTATAATTATAATGTATTTAATGTTAAAACCATATAAAATTTTAAGATTTTCTTTTATACACTTAAGTGTCGTTTGGTAAACTGAAAAATAAGGTCTGAAAATTAATTTAGTTGCTGAAAGCTTAAACTGTTAAATTTAAGTACTTAGAAGTACTGAAAAATCCATTCGGTAATTTGTTTTGAAAAAATCCTAATATCTAAAAATAATCACTTTCTTCACAAAAACTTATTTGATAAAACTAAACGACAAATATCTGAAAATTGGTAATTTACCATATTTGCCCATCAATCTTGCCTTAATTTCTATCTTTTGGAGAATATGAGACAAAACATGTTATTGCCTTACCAACAAATTTGGCACACCTATACCCCATCCTATGGTGTCCTCCTATGGTGACATATGGACTTTTTGATTCTATGGTTGTGGGTTCTCTATTCTACTTTGATCCAACGTATTGTTAGAAAAGCAATAAAATAAATGGTTCAAATTGGCTGTCTAAAAAGATTAACAAATCAGATATCGATAAGATCCTCACTTTGAGTAAAGATGACGCTCAAAGGAACTACTAATTTTTTTAGTTGGGCTGATCAACAAAAACCAGAGCCGAAAGATCCACCTCTTATAGTAGTCTAGTGGACCACAAGTACACAAAAATAAAAGAACATTACTAAAAAATCTTCATAAATTGATGACTTTCTTTTATACACTCAAGTGTTGTTTGGTAAATTGAAAAATAAGGTCTAAAAATTAATTTACTTGATGAAAGCTTAAACTGTTGAATTTAAGTACTTATAAATATTGAAAAATTCATTTGGTAATTTGTTTGGACAAAGTCGATATCTGAAAATAATTACTTTCTTCACAAAAACTTGTTTAGTAAAAATAAACCACAAATGTTTTAAAATTGATAATTTACAATATTTGCCCCCTCTTACCTCAATTTCTATCTTTTGGAGAATTCGAGACAAAACATATTATTGCCCTGCCATTAAATTTGGCACACCTATTCCCCATCCTATAGTGTGCTCCTATGGTGACATATGGACTTCTTGATTCTATGGTTGTGATTTCTCTATTACATGCCGATCCAACATATTGTTAGAAAAACAATAAAATAAATGGTCCAAATTGATTGTTTTCAAAGACTAACAAATCAGATATTGAAAAGATCATCACTTTGAGTAAAGATGGTGCTCAAAGGAACTATTAATTTTTTTTATTTGGGCTGATCAGCATAGGAGCCGGAAGAGCCACCTCTTATAGTAGTCCAATGGATCACAAGTACACAAAGATAAAAGAACATTACTTAAAAATCTCCTTAAATTTGTGGGTCATAAGAAGTTTTTAATGATGGACGTTCAATTAACACTGGTTTCCAGTGGTGTCGTCCACTTGATATTTTGGATCTGACTCATTTTTGGGCTCATGCCACTAATGCCCAGTGTGCCATTGGATTGTACTCAACCAGGACCCACGTTTGATAGTGGCTTCTGATCTATCAACTGTTAGACTTTGTATGGTCCAATCCAGCTACCAATGTCACCTGTATGGTGTGAAACGCTGGGTCAGCTTTCATGTAAAATGAAGTATGAGTGATACTTAAAGCGGTGAATGAGGTGAGAGAACTAAAAGAGAAAGGTGAGAACTCTGAACCCGGATGGCCAACTAGATTGGTCCCATCAATTGCAAATTCTGACCGACCGGTCCACCGGCTGGTTGTCCTTAGCTTAACATGTGTTTCATGAAAGGATGGATGGCCACAAAACGTTTGAAACCATGACGTGTTTCATGAGCCAATGACCTATAGCAGGAAATTCCACACAACACTCTCATCCAGCACTGTGGGCCCCACAATGCTCAGGTGTTAATTGTACCCGCTGCTGCATGCAACTGATGTTGCATAGGATTTACATCACACTGTCTATCCATTTGAACTGCTCATTTCAGGGCATGATCCAAAAAAAATGAAGCAGATTGAAAACGGAGGTGGACCATATCACATAAAACAGTGGTGATTAACCATTAAAAACTTTTTGTGGGCCACAAAAGTTTTGGATCAATCTGACATATATGTGGTCCTTTCATCTAAGTCTTTGTAACCTTATCAACATGTTAGGTGGGAAATAAATATTTTTGTGGCCCCAAGAAGTTTTAAATGGTAGGTATTCAATCACCACTGTCTCCAGTAGTGTAATCCACCTAAGATTTGGATCTGCTTCATTTTTGGGATCATGCCCTAAATGAGCTGTCGAGACGGTTGGACGGTGTGGATGTAAGCCACATATATCACATTGGGACACACAATCAGGGATCCACCCACCTCGATGGATCCAAGGATCACCGAAGCTGCCTGGTAAAACACCCGTTATTTGAGAGGAAAAGCTCAAAGACAGAAAAGTAGAAGAGTGGTCCGTAAAAAACGCAAGGGCGTTTAAATGGGACGGTTTGGGTACTACCCCGAGTCCTGAGCTCTGGACAAGCTGGGGCTCTGAAGTATGTGTTTCATCCACACCGTCCATCCATTTTTCAAATATTAGGCAGATCCAAGGTTTAAGTGGACCACACATTAAGGATTAAACGCCTACCATTTAAAACTTCTTATGACCCACAAGTTTTGGATCAAACTGATATTTGTGTTTCTTCTTTATCCAGGGCCATATATGACCTTATAAACAGGTTGGATAGCAAATAAACATCATGGTAGGCCTAGGAAGGATTCAACGATGGGCATCATCAGCACCGCTGCTTCCTATAGTGTGGTCCACTTGAGCCTTGGATCGGCTTCATTTTTGGATTGTAGCCCAAATTGATATGGTAAAATGGATGGATGGTGTGATAATAACCAGACATTCCGCTGAATGTGTTGAAAGCTTCCTTTGAGACGAAGTTATATGTGGAAAGGAGTTTCTATGAATTATGAATTGTAGTACAGAACACTGCACCGATGTCGGTACTATGTACACGTGGAAAAGCTATGTAGGCCCACCATGATGCCATTTTATTTGTGAGGAAAGCTAAAGACAGGAAAGTAGAAAAGTGATCCATGGAAAACACAAGGGCTGTCTGAATACGTTGAAACCTTCACATGAGACAAAAGGTGCGGATTGGGTACTTACAAGACAGGAGCTAGCTAGAGACGAAGGTCCTTATTGGGGTTTGGGTCCATAGTGATATATGCTTTATCCAAACCGTCCATCCATTTTAAAATATCATTTTAGGGCATGAACCAAAGAAGGTGGCAGATTGAAGGCTTGAGCAGACCACACTGGAAGAAGCCATCATAACAATAACCCCCATCGTTGAAACCTTTGTAGTCCTCCTTCCGTGATGTTTATTTGCTATCCAACCTAGACCTGGATAAAGGGAAAACATAAATATCAGCTTCATCCAAACTTCAATGGGCCCCAAGAGAATTTCAGCTGTAGGCATTCAACTCCACTGTTTCTGTGGTGTGATTCACTTGAGCCTTCACTCTACCTCTTGTTGCGGACACATACATCACCTTAGGCCCCAAGGAGCCTGTGACTGGACCGTCCGTCACCAGCTAGGTCTTAGTGAAGGTGTTTGTGAGAAATCCACCCCTTCCATCTGTGTTTCCAGATCATGTCAGGACATGATCTCAAAACTGACGAAAATCCAAAACTCAGGTGGGTCATACGACAGAGGATTGAACGTCCACAGTAGAAACATGTGTAGGACGTTGGAAGTTTTAATCAGAATTGTTTTTTTTTTTTCTTCTTCTTCAATTCATCCAGGAATGACCTTATGAATGGTATGAATGCTGTATCAACATCACAGGAAGGTTTCAATTGTAGGAATCTACCTACACACTTTTCCTGACATATAACCCACTTGAGTTTTGGATTTGGATAATTTCTAGATAGATTTCCAACAATTACACAGTGGGCCACATAGCTTCCAGTCGAGAAAGTTTCTGGAAATTGCTTTCACAGCGAATCCCCATCGGAGATAAAAGGGACGTGGACACTTTTCAAATCCAAATACCTTTTACAGTGATGTGGAAGTTACCTGTAACATTCTGTACGAGTGTTACAGCTAGGTCATGACTATTGACCATATATCCATCACATAAATAGAAAGAAGAAAAATTCTCAACCATCTCATCATCCTGTCCATTCAAGCACTCACATGCAGCTGGCAATAAAAGGACAAGTGAAAAATGATCACAATGCACGCAGCGATGTGCGGTGCATGGCACACCAAGGTACATGATAACTCCCATGCCATGCGGATAAAAAGATTAGAGGATCAATGGTTCATCTAAGGATCCATCCTGTCCATCCATTTTTCCATATCATTTAGGACTTGAGATCAGAAATGAGGCGGATCCAAAACTTAAGTGGGCCACACGATATGAAAAGGTGGTAAAGAAATGCTTACTGTTGAAACCTTACTAAGGCCTAACTTGATGTTATTTGCCATCCAAACCATTCATGAGGTCATTCCTCTGGGATGAACTAAAAGCACAAAAAACTTAGCTTGATGTAAAACTTTTATGGCCCTGTGATGGCCTTGTGAATGTTTCAACGGTAGTAGTTCAATCCCCATTGCTTTCTCTTGTATGGCCCACTTGAGCTTTGATTCACCTCACTTTTTTATATCTTGCCTATAAATGAGCTATCAAAACAGATAGATAGGCACAAAAATTATACAGATTGAAAGCTCAAGTGGACCACAAGGTAGGAAACAATGGTGATTGAGTACTTTACCATTAAAAATTACAAAAGGCCCATCCTAAGGTCTTTGTAATTTTTATTGGCAATCCTACCTCGTGATAATGTCGAGAAGACGTGGATGAAGGGAAAATACAAACATCAGCTTGATCCAAAACTTTTATTGACTACAAAATGTTTTCAATAGTCATTCATCAATGTTTCTAATGGAATGGTCAACCTGAGATTTGGATCATCTTAAGCTTTGGGATTGCATCCTAAAATGATAGGCATGGATATGTAAAGAAATAAATCAAGCTAGGATGGCATGGATATATAAAGAAATAAATCAAGCTAGGCCCACACAGTTAGGGCAATACCCATTAAGCTGTTACTGGGTAATAGATAATCCGCTCCCGGATCTTCATACGTCAGCTATGGCAGACAATCCACGTCAACAAGTAGTCCCGACCAAGCGTGGACGGGGCCATGGAGCCGGCTAGACAAGGACGCGTATTGGTTTTATCCACACCATCCATCCATCTGGCCACACTGGGATCCATAGTTCAAGTGATAGACTGAGTGAAAATAGCCTCATTTCATCACTGAGGTCATGGTATCAATTCCCAAAGTGGGGGTGGCTAACCATGCAGTGTGGGCTAAAATAGAGGTGAGTGTGTTTACGAACCCAAAAGAAAAAATAAAGAAAAAAAAAATTCATCTATTTAACCATATTATTTTATGGCACAAGCTGAAACATAGGCAATTCCAAAGCTCAAGTGGACCACACAATGGGAGTTAAAGACCTACTGTTAAAAACTTTTTAGGCCACATAAACTTTGGCCTGTGTCACCTTGTGAACAGGTTGTATAGCAATTAACCATCACGGTGGGCATTAGGAAGGTTTTAATTGTGGATGTCATTATCACTGCCACTTCCGATTGGGTTGTCCACTCGGGCCTTTGAACTGCCTCATTTTTTGGCCTTGTACTGTAAAAGTAATGATGTGGCAAATGATGGACGGTGTAGGATAAACTCATACAATCACGGTGGGCCCTCGAATCCTCTATCCGTTCTTGGCGAGGGACCCACAGGGGTATTACCCAATCCTTTTCCGTAAAAAATAAAAAAATAAAAAATAAATGCTGCTGATAGTCGGATGAAGCGTCCAGGACATCATGTTTTTAATGAACCAGCTGGGAACACTCCTCCTTGGGGTCTTTGACTCCAAGGTCCAGTCGTCCTACACTATATTGACTCCAAGTCTTTAAATAGGAAGTCTTGCCTTCTATTATTGACTGCAATACGCGTTTATATCCGTTATATATGCATGGTATGGGAATGCGAAGAAACCAACACCGTTAGAGCAATGGCCCACCGATTCCAACTTCTTTCTCACCCTTCTCCTCTTATCTGCCCTTTGCAACCTTTCAATGGTCTTTGGAGCCAGCCATCCTCTTTCAAGGGTTCGACCTCAGCCACTACTGACTGAGACCTGCTCATCCAAAGGTTAAAATTTCTTCTTGTTTGACCTTGATCTCATTGTGTGCAGGATCATCTAATCAGGACCATCGATGAGTGTCATATTCCCCAACTCCAGCTATTTTTCTATGAAGCCTTCTTGTTCTCTATTAAAGCAAGCGTGCACGCACACTTACAAAGACCCAAATTGTCCACAACACCCATGCATAAAGCACTCAAGCTCTTTAGGGCCACCATGTTATATATGTTAAATCCATTTGTCTTTTAGGTGATAACCCTTAAGTTCTCGCCCTCCTGGGTTTAGATCTGACTGATTTTCCTGTCTTCCCTTGATCATCCTAGTGAGTCAAACTATGAATGGGTTTGCTGAAAGAAAGATACACATCATGCATGGTAGCCTTGGTGTCCCATCCCATTGTATGATGAACAAAAAGGAGGTAGATCCAAA
>PVNU02002799.1:0-14643 GCA_003013855.2 Liriodendron chinense | reverse complement strand
GTACTACGGAGGCTGTTGGCACCAAGGTCGGCGATCGGGAATTTAGTGAGCCCGGTCCCGGGTTTGGGGCATGACAGAAGTTGGTATCAGAGCATAACTTGGGAATACCTGCGGATGACATCACATATCTACAATGACCTTAGATTAACTACCCTTAACTGAATGATGGTTGCAAACTTAGGATGATTAGGATCCCGATCTCATGCACTTAGCGACCCACACTAGGATCCTGTTACAACATAGTTATAATAGGATTTCCTATTTTGAGCTTAGAAACTTCTGAATATGATCCCCTAACGTGTGTGCATTCGAGAGTATCAATTCTAAGAGGTACCTGTCCTTTTCTGTAGGATATGGAGCCCAAGAGAGCCACCAGTAGGCCGTCGACCGATGCAGGTACATCCCAGACCGCCCCAGTCCCAGCTCCAGCTCCAGTTATGACTGCTGGTCAGTTCCAGGAGATGATGCGGGTTATGACCTCCATGGTAGAGCGCCAGGAGAGGAGGTCATCTGACACAGTTGCCCTATCGGAGCAGGATCGTGCTCGTTCCTTGCTGATGGATTTCAGGCGAATGGATCCCCCACGGTTTTTGGGCGGGCCAGACCCGGTGGCAGCGGAGGAGAGATGGAAATCAGAGGTAACGAAGATCTTTACCACGATGCGATGCTCGACCGAGGAGCGAGTTCCTCTTGCCGTTTTCCTTTTTGAGAGAGAGGCCGAGCACTGGTGGGCGTCGGTTACCCGAGCCGCCGGGCCTGATTTCGAGTGGACATGGGAGGACTTTGTAGACCGGTTTGACCGGAAGTTCTTCCCTGAGCATGTCGCCAGCAGCGTGCTCTAGAGTTCGAGACACTGGTCCAGGAAGATATGTCAGTGTCGCAGTATGAGGCTTGATTCGTTGAGCTATCCAGATTTACGACGTATCTCGTGGATGACGAGGTGCGGAAGGCCCGTCGATTTAAGACCGGACTGCGCCTTGGCCTTCGTGGCCGTGTCACGGGACACAAGCTTCCTACATTCGAGGAGGTGGTAGAGCGGGCCCAGATATATGAGGCAGAGTGGGCCGATGCACAGCAGATCGTGACCAGAGCGGAGACCGGAAGGGGAAGAGGAAGGCTCCTTCTAGCAGCCTCCGGCAACAGCAGACTCTGGCACAGCAGAGGCACCCAGTTCGTCCATCTGTTTGACGCCAGTAGCACCGGCAGCACCTCCAGCACCGTCCTAGAGACAGTTTACAGGCGTTTGTTTCGGATGTGGGGGGACAGGGCATCGTAGGCATGAGTGTCCCCACCCACAGCAGCAGCAGCGGCAGCAGCAGCCACAGCAGCAGCGACAGTGCAGCCACAGCAGAGAGGCAGCAGCATAGACCGTAGCAGCAGCAGCGGCGACCGCAGAGGGGACAGACACATCCCTAGCAGACTCAGGGCAGGTTCTACGCAGCCCAGCAGGATCCTCAGGCACCGGGAGGAGTCGTTGATGGTACACTCATTGTCTCTGCATGCATAGCTCATGTTTTGTTTGATTCTAGTTCATCACATTCTTTTGTATCCGATGATTTCTGTCGATCGATTGGTTTGCCGTTAGAATCAGTGCGCGAGGGTTTGTCAGTGTCGACACCCTTAGGGAAGATCGCAGTAGTTGAGTTTGATCTGTTCGTCTTGCCCCGTCTTGGTAGGAGAGACCTTTTTGCCCGCCAATTTGTTTGTTTTACCGATGACCGAGTTTGATGTTATCCTGGGCATGGATTGGCTGGCCGAGTATCACGCTGTATTGGACTGCTTCGCAAGAACAGTCACTTTTCTTATACCCGGCATGCCGCAGTTTCAGTTCGTTGCCGAGCCTAGAGGTGAGCAGTTGTCATATTTGATGTCGTGTGCCATAGAGGAATCGGTTGCCGTGTGCATCGACCAGCTGCCGGTAGTTTGTGATTTTCCGGATGTGTTTCAGGAGATCCGGGGTTGCCGCCTCGTCGGCATACTGAGTTTCAGATTGACCTCGTGCCCGGTACTGCGCCTATCTCAAAGGCCCCGTACCGTATGGCACTTTTGGAGTTGCGGGAGCTGCGGAAGTAGTTGGACAAGTTGCGTGAACTAGGCTTCATCCGTCCGAGCAGTTCACGTGGGGAGCACCGGTACTCTTCGTCAAGAAGAAGGATGGCTCGTTGAGGCTCTGCGTGGATTACCGCGAGCTCAACAAGGTCACGATTAAGAATAGGTACCCGCTTCCGAGGATCGACGATTTATTTGACTAGTTGCTGGAGGCCCAGTTCTTTTCAAAAATTGACCTACGGTCTGGTTATCATCAGGTCCGTATCCGGGAGGAGGATATCCCGAAGACGGCATTCAGGACGCGTTACGGTCATTTTGAGTTTCAGGTCATGTCTTTCGGACTGACCAATGCGCCCGCTGTGTTTATGCAATTGATGAACGAGGTCTTTCGTCCCTACCTTGATCAGTTCGTTGTGGTGTTTATCGATGACATTCTAATCTATTCGAGGACTAGGGAGGAGCATGCGCAACATCTGAAGATCACCTTGCAGACCCTCCGCACACACCAGCTTTATGCGAAGTTGGAGAAGTGTGAGTTTTGGCAGAGGAGGTGAAGTTCCTCGGTCATGTGTTGACGAGGCAGGGAGTAGCAGTAGCATAGATCCGGTGAAGATTGATGCCGTGCTTCAGTGGGGTCAGCCCACGAACGCGTCCGAAATTTGGAGTTTCCTGGGGTTAGCTGGTTATTATCGTCGTTTCATAGAGGGCTTCTCTCGTATTGCAGCCCCGGTGACCAAGTTGACCCGGAAGGGCGCTGAGTTCGTTTGGAGTGATGCCTGTGAGCGAGCATTTGCAGAACTGAAGGACCGTCTTACTTCTACACCAGTCCTCACTCTTCCCTCCGGGAGTGAAGGATTCATGGTTTTTACAGATGCCTCACGTATTGGCTTAGGTGCTGTCCTGATGCAGCATGGCAGTAGTAGTAGCGTATGCATCTCGCCAGCTCAAGGTCCATGAGCAGAACTACCCCACACATGATCTGGAGCTAGCAGCGGTAGTCTTCACTGAAGGTGTGGAGGCACTATCTTTATGGGATCAGGTTCAAGCTCTTTTCTGACCACAAGAGCCTGAAGTACCTCTTCTCGCAGTCCGAGTTGAACATGAGGCAGAGACGTTGGATGGAGCTCCTGAAGGATTATGATTTTGATCTTCAGTACCACCCTAGTAAGGCCAACGTGGTGGCTAATGCCCTTAGCCGTTAGCCACGAGGCCTGGTGGCGCATATGATGGTCCGGGAGTGGAGGATGCTCGAGGAGGTTGCCGAGTATGATTTTGAGCTGAGCCTACAGTCTTCTATCGCAGTTATCGAGCTTGTCAATTCAACTCTCTCTTGTTTTTAGGGTGATCGAGGCTCAACAGACAGATCAGACGTTGAAGGATTATTGGGAAGAGGCCGCGTCAGAGGGTCAGACTGATTGGCAGATTGGGTCAGATGGTGGACTTCGTTTCAGGGGTCGGTTGTGTGTTCCAGAAATTCCTCAGTTGCGCAGAGATCTTATGGATGAGGCACACCGATCGAGGTTCACAATCCACCCAGGCTCTACCAAGATGTATCGTGATATGAGGAGGCAGTATTTTTGGGTTGGTATGAAGCGTCAATTGCCAGTTTTGTGGCTGAGTGTGACACTTGCCAGCGTGTCAAGGCCGATCATCGCAAACCTCCAGGTCCCCTGCAACCGTTGAGTGTCCCATTGTGGAAATGGGAGCACGTGACCACAGACTTCATTATGGGCTTGCCGAGGACTGATCACAGTCACGACGCCATCTGGGTTGTTGTTGATCGTTTGACGAAGTCGGCACATTTTCTTGCGATACATGCGACCTGGTCTTGGACCGACTTGCAGAATTGTTTATCGAGGAGATTGTGAGACTGCACGGAGTCCCAGTTTCGATCATTTCTGACCGAGATCCGAGATTTACGTCGCAGTTCTAGAGGAGTTTTCAGAAGGCGATGGGGCCTGCCTTGAAATTCAGCACCGCATATCATCCTCAGACTGATGGTCAGACCGAGAGGGTCAACCAAATCCTTGAGGGCATGCTTCGAGCTTGCGTGTTGTATTTCTCAGGTAGTTGGGATAAACACCTGCGTTTGGCTGAGTTTGCATATAATAACAGCTACCAGGCGACTATCGGTATGGCTCCTTTTGAGGCGTTGTATGGTAGACCTTGTAGGTCTCCTAGTTGTTGGGCCGAGGTTGGAGAGCATCGTCTCCTAGGTCCCGAGCTTGTGCAGAGGACATCAAAGGCTATCGATATCATCAGGCAGAGGATGCGCACAACTCAGAGTCGACAGAAGAGTTTTGCAGATCGTCGACGTCGTCCCTTAGAGTTTTCCATTGGGGATCGTGTGTATCTCAGGGTCTCGCCCATGAAGGGCGTGGTTCATTTTGGAGCCAAGGGGAAGCTTGCCCCGAGATTCATTGGACCCTTCGAGATCACTGGGCGCGTTGGCGCCGTAGCCTATCAGCTTGCCTTGCCACTTCAGTTGTCTGGCGTCCACAATGTTTTTCATGTTTCTATGTTGCGGAAGTGTGAGTCAGACGTGGTTCCTGTGATAGATTGGCAGCCATTGGAGGTTCGTGAGGATGCTTCTTACATTCAGCAGCCGGTTCGTATCCTTGACTGGAAGGAGCAGGTCCTCCGGACCAAGGTCATTCCCTTGGTGAAGGTCCAGTGGAGTCATCATAGCGCAGATGAGGCATCGTGGGAGCGAGAGGCAGAGATTCGCGAGTCTTATCCTCATCGTTTTTATGATTGATTGTATCTGTATGATTGCTTTTCGATTCAATATGCATATATAGTGATGCGATTCTTTTTTTTTATGTTCTTCGGCTAGTTTGGGTTTGTATTGTAAATTTCGAGGACGAAATTTTTTGTTAGGAGGGGAGAGTTGTAAGACCCGTACCCTTATTTGCCCTCCGTACGCTTAATTTTCGGTGCCGATACGTCCCGGAAGGATCAGATTAGCGAGCCTTGATCGCGACCCTATTTTAGTACCACATCAACCCAAGACCTATACCCCGGCGACCGCGTAGGCGCTACGATTCCAACGCCGCGCGGCACGCCCCATTGCGATACCCGGTGTGAAAGTTATGATCAATCGCGTAATCCGAGGTGGGCCGCACAACGCGAGTGTGGCGTGGGCCCCACTTGTACAAATCCCAAGAATATGTCTAATCAATCAAATCCATCACCATCACTCTACCCATACCCCTACTCTACACACCCCATACCCCACATCCCTCTCTCTCCTCCCAAAGTCAACCCTCACCCATACCTCCCATACCCCCTCCCATGCACCATCATCACCCCTCATGATTCCCTCTCTCTCTCTCTCTCTCTCTCTCTCTCTCTCTCTCTCTCTCCCCCATCCAAGTGCATACGTAGGGGGAGAGGAGGCCTCCTCACTTCCCATTTTGCAAGAAAGAGATTTGAGAAGAGAGAGAAAGAGATTTGAGAAGAGAGAGAAAGAGATTTGAGAGAAGAGGGAGATTTGAGTGATCAAGAGAGAGATTAGAGAGATTGAGGGTGGAGATCCAAGCTTAGAGGGCCTCAACCATCATCCGGACCGTCCGGATTGTCCGATCGTCAACCTGATCCAATCCAACCGTCCATCCTTCGAGGTGAGTGCAAGGGGGACATAAATCCCCATTTCCTGTTTTCCTTTCATTTTCCTTTTCTTTTGGGCCCACCTGGTGGTGGACAACCTGATGGATGGATTGGATCATCCATGAATGGGCCCCACCTTCTTATTATAATAATAATAATAATAAATAAATAAAAATAAAAAAAACAAAGAGGAAGAGGGTGCCGCTGGACAGACAGCGTCCAGAGGGCGCTGCTGCCCAACAGCACGTGGGCTAAAAGCCCTTTTGGGCGTTGGGCAGGGTCCCCACACGTGGGACCCATCTTGATGGATGCATCCAATCCACGCCGTCCAGCTGTTTCTCCATCCCATTTTATGGCTGGACGCCAAAAATGAAGAAGATCCAGATCTCAGGTGGACCACACCATTGAAAACAGTGAGGCTAATGAAGCCTACTATCGAGGCTTCTTGGGCCCACCGTGATGTTTGTGGACCACATCACCTGCCCAATATTGGGCTTGCTGGGTCCCTAATGAGCTAGGGAACATGATGAAGGGGGTGGATCGTCCCTAAGTGGGCCCCACTTGAAATAAACACAAAATATATATATATATATATATATATATATATATTATATATATATATATATATATATATATATATATATATATATAATGATGGCTGCTGGACAGACAGCGTCCAGGGGACGCTGCTGCCCAGCAGGTAGTCTCTTTGGGCATTGTAAATGGGCCCCACTCGTTGGGCCCACCTAGAATGTATGTGCCTTACCTATTCTGTCCATATGTTTTTCCCAGCTCATTTTAGTGGCTGAGCCCAAATTTAAGTATATCCAAAATGGCAAGTGGGCCATGCCAAGGGACAACAGTGAAAATAATGATCTCCACCGTTGAAACCTTCCCAGTCCTACAATGATGTTTATTTGTCACCCAAGCTATTCATAAGTGGCTGGGCCCAAAATTTAAGCATATCCTAATGTCAAGTGGACCATGCCACAGTGGAAATGATGATCTTAAACGTTGAAACCTTTCTAGGTTCTACAGTGATGTTTATTTGCCATCCAACCGGTTCATAAGATCACATGGATATGGATGAAGGAGAAAACACAAATATCTGCTTGATTCAAAAACTTATTGGGACTAGATGGGTACCACGCTGCCCAGCAGGTGGCCCACCCTATGGGTTCCAACGTGATGTATCGGTTAGCTCCACCATGATGTATTTGTTTTATTCATGCTGCCTATCTATTTTTCCATATTATTTTAGATACGGCCCCAACAATGAGGCAAATTCAGATGTTAGATGGACCACACCCGTAGGGAATAGTGGTCCTTGATGCCCATCATGATTCCTTCTTTGATATATATGATTTATCCATGCCGTACACACATTTTGTCGACCTACCTTGTATGTGCAGGCCCAAGTATGGGGCCGATGTGGTCTCAAGTGGGCTATGCCACTAAGACTTTTACATTTCCAATGGCACCCGCAGTCCGGGTCCCACTCTCTATATATATATTGGGCCTTTTACGGCCAATGTTACATGATATGTTTGGTAACATGCAAGTATGATTAGCTTGATATGTCACACTGATAACATGCTTAGTATAATGAATACCATGCTCATTCATATGCCCATACGCATCATTTGTATGCCTGTTATGGATCATGACTAACCATAGCATATGCTAGTTGGCTTGTTATACTTAGGGGACCCGTGTGAGATAGGGTCGCCCGACATGATTGCGTAGTATGCGTAAGTTTGGTGCATGATTTGGATTGTATGACTCATGCATTTCGCATTATGTATGTCACGATCGCTTTCACACCCTAGCAGCATCAGGGTGGTGGCCACCATAGTCACATCATGGTTGGCAGTATTGGACACCGGAAGCTTGTTCTAGTACGTGGGCGCTATGGATGTCCTTGGGTGAAAGTCCCTAAACCCTGTGGTACCAGTAGGATGCTCCAGCGTCGAGATCGAGTGGATAACATGAGCGCCCGTGTGCCAAATACCAGTAGGCCGCGTCTCCCACTGTGTCGAGGTCGGTTGGAAAGGGGGTGTGACCTTATCCGCCCTGGTGCAGTGGGCTGTAAGCTAGGTCGAGTCTGACCAGCTCATGGAATGGGTCCGCTATCGGCGAGCCGGGTGGGCATTGGCATACCACTGACGAGGCGGATAGTGAGGTCTTTTCTACTCGCTTGGTTATGCGCGCGATGTGCGGCGGCCAATATTAGAGTATACTAGACCCCGGTGATGTCTCAGATGAGAACTATTTTGATATGTGGATCAGTTGAGGATTGACATGTTTGCATTGCATCTCTAGCATGTAACACTCGGCCATGTAGGCCCTTGCATCGCATAGCCTTGGGATGGCTGATAGCATTCATAAACTTAGTAACTTAGCCATCTACTACTTTCACTTACTCTGATATCTGTATACTTGTCATATGCATCACACGCGCACACACGCACTCTACTGAGCTTCATAGGAAGCTCATGCGCGTTTGTTTACACTGCAGGTACTAGAGCATATCAGCAGCGTTGAGCGTGGTTTATGTACCTGATATTTTGGACTTCTTCTTCATGTTGTATTTCCCTTTCCAGCACTGTACTCAACAAACTTATTAGTGGATATTTGATGATGTTTTATGGTTTTGATTATGCTCCTGTACAAAAAAAAATTACCCTGAAAATCCTCCTGGTAGGATCCCAGGATCGGAACCTGGCACATGAGAGCTAGGAGTCGAGAATGGGGTACTACGGAGGCTGTTGGCACCAAGGTCGGCGATCGGGAATTTAGTGAGCCCGGTCCCCGGGTTTGGGGCGTGACATAATCACTTTATGCATAATGTCATATTTCTTCATTAAGGCTTCGAAAAGCTTATTATAAAAGTGAGAGCCACCATCACTTATGATGGCTCGAGGCGCTCCAAATCTGGAAAGTATATTTTCTTTAAGGAACCATAGAATCGTGAGGTGATCATTGGTTCTACATGGTACCTCTATCCACTTGGACACATAGTCTATGGCAAGCAATATGTAGACATGTCCAAAAGATGTTGGGAATGGTCCTATGAAATCGATGCCCCAATAATCGAAGACTTCGAGATGTTGAATTGGGTTAAGTGGTATCATATTCCGATGGGATAATCCTCCTACCTTTTGGCAGAGCTCGCATGCTTTGCAAAACTCGTGGGTGTCTCTAAACAGGGTAGGCCAATAAAAACCACATTGCAGAATTTTTGCAGTGGTTTTCTTGGCAGAAAAATGACCCCCACATGCTTGACTATGATAAAAGAGATGATAAAATTTTGTTCATCATTAGGGACACATCTCCTAATTATTTGATCTGGGCAATATTTGAAAAGTAATGGTTCATCCAAGAAAAATCTCGCACTTCCCTTGGAAATTTCCGTTTATCCTACACAGTCCAATGAGTCAACATCGCACTTATGGAAAGATATTTTGCTACATCAGCATACCACGATGGATGCATAGCAACAAAGAGTTTCTCATAAGGGAATGAGTCCTCAATAGGTGACTCGTCAATAGAATCGGGTAAAACTAGGTGAGATAGATGATCAGCCACCACATTCTCTACTTCTTTTATCTTTTATCTCTAAGTTGAATTCATGAAGGAGTAGGATTCATCTAAGTAAACGGGGCTTAGCATCCTTCTTAGAAAGCAGGTGTTTCAGTGCCGCACGATCTGTGTAGATTATAACCTTGGATCCTATCAAGTAAGGCCTGAATTTGTCCAAAGCAAAAACAACGACTAGGAGTTCCTTCTCCGTAGTCGAGTAATTGACTTAGGTGGGATTCAAGGTCTTACTCGTATAGTTGATAACGTGAGGCTTCTTATCTTTCTTTTGTCCTAACACCACCCCAATAACATAATCGCTTGTTGTTTACGTCGAATTTTGTAACAGGATCCTCCAGACGTTCACCTTCTCCCCCAACGATTTCCTCCTTGAACCTGAAAAGAGACAGAAAGTAATTAAGGGTGGCCGGCGTCCAGCCGTTGGCCCTCCGATGCCTAAGTTAGATAGGATGAGGTTGAAAAGAGAATAAATAAACGACGGAGGTTAGAGATTGAGTCTTGTGTACCTTTATCATAAATAGAGTCATCTATTTATACAGATCTAAATGATCCAACCTGCTACACAAGCTGTTAAGATTAGTACTGATTTCATGGGATAAGAAGCTTATCTTGTTAATCCTTGGATAAGGAAGTAGTCAAAACATTCTAGACGTCTACCTGATTACGTCTCTAGATGTTCGGAACTATGAATAGATATAAACCAAAATCGGCCTATACGGGCTGCTGGTACTATGAGATGAGGGCCATCCATGCCCGAGACCAGAAACCACGACCGCTCATATGTCGGGAGCTGTTCATATCAAGAGTGCTCGCATTCTGGGTGAGACCCCTTCGACGATCACGAGCCGAGTTGGTTGCATTTTTTATATGCGACCTCTTTCGTTGAGCACAAGCCGGGGTGGTCGCATTTTGGAGATGCGACCGCTTTCGTCGAGCACGAGCCAGGTTGGTCGCATTTTGGAGATGCGACCGCAATTCCTCACTTCTCTTTAAAGCCAAATTTGTCTACAACAAGTGCCCCCCAAACCTTTGGTGTTGAGGAACTATGCCAAGGGTTTTGTTTGTATGCGTAGCTGACTGCTGGGAGAGAATCGCGCATGATTCATTTAACATGATTCTTCATTTATGATGGCCAGCTTTTATGCAGCTTTTCCTGCCGCAAGAAATGAGGCGTCGGTCGCCACGTGCCTCCGTATTTAATGCTTGTGCCCGTTCGTCTGTCGTGCCGGATGAGAGGCTGCCGCGTGTCAACCAAATTAAAGAAATGATTGCGTATAAATATCATATCTTGCAGAATTTTCTTCATTTTCGAATTTTTTAGCTGCAGGGTATAAATAACAGAAGAATGGCTCTCTAGCCTTCATTCAAAATGGCTGCAGCGTATAAATAATAACAGAATGGCTTTGCTTTTGGCACCGGAATAACTTCATTCTGGGGAACCCCTCCTCCAATTGCCATGAATGGAGGAAAAAATGGTTTTACGTCTCCGGCAACTGGGAATCCGAAGGAGGCTCCGACCCCAAAGGCCATCACGTTAGTCGCATGTTCGGGACCTGCTCACATGTTAGGAGTGCTCATGACGAGAGTGGTCATACGTCGGGAGTGCTCATGACAAGAGTGGTCATATGTCCGGAGTGCTCATGACGAGAGTGGTCATATGTCCGGAGTGCTCACGAGCCGAGCTGCTCGCATGTTGATCGGATGGCATTGCTCGGGGATCTGAGATGAAATAAACAGAGGAGGCTCGCTATCGAACAATCTGATAATGAATTTCCTTAGTGTTGAGGAGCTACGCGAAGGACTTGTATGTATATGTAACCGCCTATTTTCGGAGGAGAAGCCGTACATGATTGAGCATGCATTTATAAGTGCCAGCTTTCTACATAGAGATAGGCTGGCCTATCAATTGAGTCTTTGGCCCTACAGTGAGCAGATGACTTAGTCACTTCATGCTATAATGTTTTACTCAACTCATGAAAATGAGTTGGGCTCAATCTAGGAGGTCTTGGCGACCATATCTGCATAGAGATAGACTGATCTATCGATTGAGGCTTTGATTCTACCAAGGGCAGAAGATTGGCTAAGAGAATGTATGTATTCCCTTCGGGGCTATTCGGGTCCAAAAAATGGAGTAGCGACCAAGTTATAGATTCCATAGCTGAACAGCTGGAATGAGAGAGATCGTCTTTATTTAAGAATGGTCCAATATTCACATGCTTTATGAAAAATATCAGAGTAAATGTTCCATGTGCCAAGGGTGACGTAGGGGTCTTCCTCGCATGTATTCTAGATAATATGTACCTGGTCGAGCAATCTCGATGACTCGATACGGGCCTTCCCAGTTAAGATGCAATGACCGAGTGGTTTCCGATGTTTTGTCTGAGCACCAAGTTGTCGAGCTAAAAAACCCTGAATTTGACCTTTGAATTATGACAACGGGCTATACGTTGTTGATAAGCCACTACTCGAAGACAAGATATGTTCATTTTCTCTTCTAGGAGATCGAGGTGAAGTAATCGACTGCCACGTCTTTTTCCCATAGGTAGTGGTCTGATTATATCGATTCTCCATTGAGCGAAAGGCCAAGGACCGTCCATCGGCGTCATTTACTCAGACGGTAAATGAGGAACTGGAGAATATCGCTGATATTTGTCACATTTCTTTGAGAATTCGATAGCATCCGCCTTCATAGTGGGCCAATAGTATCATTCTCTCATTGCTTTGTTTGCTAGAGGCCGTCCTTTGGGATGATTACCGCATGCCCCCTGGTGTATTTCATCTAGAACACGGTGTGCTTCTTCTGGATGGAGACACTTTAAATACAGTAAAGTAAAACTTTTACGTAACAATTTTTCATTTTGTAAGATGTACCTAGCAGCACGATAGCGAATTGTCGGGCTGATTTTTATCATCTGGGAGTCATCCGCTTTAGAGTAAAGGATGATGGGGTCCATCCAACAGGAAGATAAAAGTAATGCGCGAGCTGCTCTGGAGCAACTTGATCGACACTTGGGGTAGATAGATGCTCGATAAGAACAGCTTGCGTCAGATCGGACTGAGGTGCAGAAGATAATTTTGCTAAAGAACCTGCAAGCTTGTTCTCCTCTTGAGGAATATGACTTATTTTATATTTGTTCAATTTGAGTGAGCAAGATGAGTACCTGAGATTTGTACGAAGCCATCCGCTCCTCCTTTGCCTCGAATTCATTGAGCACTTGATATACAACGAGCTGAGAGTCGTTGTGAATGAGTAGGTTCCTTATTGCGTGTATATTTGCTAATTTGAGGCCGACAATTAAGGCTTCATATTCCGTTTCGTTAAGGCATGAGAGCTTTAACACTACAACGATGGAATCCTTATGAGGGAAATGGATTCCTTTAGCATCTTCGTGAGAGAGAGAGATTGGATGATGGCTCCAAACTTAACGTGCTGGATGATTTCTCCACTTAATAAATATGCTAAGGCTTCTGGAATGCCTTTCGAGTATATGCTTTTCCTGAGGCTTAGGAATCTCCTCCACAAGTCGGACCACTTGCAATTGATGGAGTGGATGACCGCTAGCTGGATGATGAAGATCAGCTGGGTGGCGTTGATGGTTGCTGGCCCCACACGTGATGATGAATGGTGATCCATTACGAGGTAAGATGAGGAAATCCAAGTCATTGATTAGTTTTGCGAGATTCAGATGATCTGTGAACTCAAATACGAAGCAGGTCTCGAACTCTGGCGGGCTGCATAACAGGAAATAATGAGAAAGCTTTAGACGATCAAAGTTTTCCAAGAGCTTGGATCAAATGGACGGTTTGGATCAGGAACATGGGTTCCATCACTATAGAAGGTTTGGATGTCGTGGTGGTGCGTGTGCTGGTTCATGAATGAAGGAGGCGTCCTAGCTGCTGGAGTGGATAGTTAAAGAGGATGGATTATCCATGCTGGATGTTAGATGATGCAAGCTCCATTGTTGGTTGATGGTGTCCTTAGCATGGAGTTGGAGGTGTGGTTGACCGCATGAGATGGATGAGCGGTTGCTGGGAAGAGCTTCATGTGATACAACGGCTGGGTTTTTATTTGCTGGAGACGTTGTAGCTTGCTGGCTCTGATGGACGGTTGGATGGTGAAGTTGGTCCGTGAGATCCGGATATGCTTAAGAATGATTGAATTAGAGGAGTTCTGCACGGACTACTAGCGGGAGATGTGTGCGACATTGCCGCTGGTGAGGAGCGAGTCCCTCTATGACGGATACTCTCAAAACAGATGCAGGAGTGCGATTTTGCTATGGAAGTTAGGTGGGATCCACCGAGGAGTCTTATGAGAAATCCAAGTCGTTTATCAGTTTTGGCAGATCAGAGTCTGTGACAAGGTTCTGGATGAGGCTACTTTGTGGCTGAGGTTTCTCATGCTGATGAACGGGGCAGATCTATGAGGTGTGATCAACGGCTTGGCTTTGAGGGGGTTGTACGTTCCAGACAGCTGCAGAATGTCGGAGCTGAGAAGATGTGATGGTTGCATGACATGTGAATGCAGATCCCGCTGGACAGAGAGGATGGACGCCCATCTACATTGTTGGTTGATCAGGTGCTGATGATTGAAGATGGCCCACCTGTTGGGCGTTGATGATGTCCACCATTAGGTTGGATGTTTACACTTATGAAGGCTAGGTGACGTGGAATCAGGGACGTTGGATGAGGGGTTCTACACTCGTAGTCAAGTGTGGTCCACCTGCTTGTCTTGAGGCATCCATAAGATGGATGAGTTGGATTAAATTGACATGTCTAGACGTTGAAGTGGTGGGGCCCACCCTAGTGACTGGAAGACGGGATGTAGATGCAAGACGAAGGCCATCGATGATGGGTGTGACGTCCTCAACTGATGGACGACTGAGCGGCTTGGTGGAGATGTGGGCCCCTCCTGACGTTGGAGTGCTGGAGAGGAAGATGAGACTGGTGGAGATGTGGGCCCCTCCTGACGTTGGAGTGCTGGAGAGGAAGATGAGACTGGTGGAGATGCACGTGTGAAATGATCCACCAACTCTTGGTTGAGCATGTGTGGTAGATGATGCTAACCATTGAATAGGTAAAAGGGAGAAGATGACTGAATGATGAAGGAAGAAATAGGCGAGAACAATCTAGTCGTTCCCACAGACGGCGCCAATCTGTTTACGTCGAATTTTGTAACAGGATCCTCCAGACGTTCACATTCTCCCCCAGCGATTTCCTCCTTGAACCTGAAAAGAGACAGAAAGTAATTAAGGGTGGTCGGCGTCCAGCCGTTGGCCCTCCGATGCCTAAGTTAGTAGGGTGAGGTTGAAAAGAGAATAAATAAACGACGGAGGTTAGAGATTGAGTCTTGTGTACCTTTATCATAAATTGAGTCATCTATTTATA
>PVNU02002798.1:0-39178 GCA_003013855.2 Liriodendron chinense | reverse complement strand
TTGAAATTTTGCCACATCAGCCATTAGGGTCAGTAGATGGACGGTCTCGATTGACATATGGTTCTACGATGTGTACTGTAGAGAGATGGCTGTCCAACAGGAGATTCGCACCATTCATCAGGTAGGAACACTATGACCATGCCCTGGCCCAAAAATTAGATCGTTCCACTTATAAGTTGGGCCCCACTTGTAAAAAATGGCCAGCTATACTAATAATAAATAAATTAATAAATTAAAAATAAAATTGACATATTGTCGATATCCAACATAGGCGCGTCGAAAGCCTGATGAGATATGGTTGAATAAAAGGGTGGGCGGCGTGGATATACAAAATATTTATCAATGTGGGCCCACATGGTAAGCGTAACACCTAATTCGCTCCCGTTCAGGGAACTCGACAGGAAACGGACTCGGATTCGGTAGTGATCCATACAGTGCCCGGTTCGATACTGGTCGGTAATGGAAAAGTTCCGTGAGCCCTACCATAATGTATGCGTTTTTATCCATGCCGTCCATTAATTTCTACATATAGTTTTACGATAGGATCCCAAACATTAGGTAGATCCAAAGATCAAATGGACCACACCACAGAAAGTATTTGGGATAGTGATGCCCACAGTTGAAACCTTTGTAGGGCCCAGCATGATGTTTATTTTCCATCCAACCTGTTCATAAAGCCACATAAATCTGGATAATGGGAAAACAGAAAAATCATCTTGATCCAAAATTTCCGTGGCCCATAATAAATTTTCAACAGTGGACGCTCAATCTCCACTGTTTCCTGTATTGTAGTCTATTTGAAATTGTTGTTTCCTCATTTTTCTACTCATGCCCTAAAATGATACGTAAAAATTAATGGACGGCGTGGATAAAACATATACATCATGGTGGGGCCCACGGATCTTTGATCAGTACCGAGATCGGTACGGGAGGGGTCACTACCGAATCCGAGTCCTTGAGAAACAATTTCGTTGGCGGAGTGCGATTGATGATACGAGTGTCCAAATCAGCGGTCGAATAACCCCTGTTTCAACAAACAAGTGTCCGCCAATCAGATGCAAGGATTGCTTCACCAATCTGACGTAGGAAGCGTGTAGGACGCTTGAGATCGGCGGAGCCCACCGTGATGCATGTGTGACATCCACTTCGGGCATCCGTTGTCCTCACTCTACATAACAAAAGTCATCTCGATACAAAACTCAGGTGGACCACACTACAGGAACATGTAAAACCACAACTAAAACCATTAAACTCACGGAGTGTGGTCCACCTGAGTTTTGGATCAGGTTGAATATTGTGATGACTCTTCATCATTGTAGGGCCCACATGATGAACGTGCTGGATTCCATATAAAAAATGCTGCTGCCCCAGGAAGTACCGTCCACACCGTTCCCTGTGATGTGGCCCACCTGATTTTAGATCGGCCTAAATTTTAAGGCTCAGCTTCTAAAATTAGTTTCTGAAACTGATGAACGGAGTGGATTTGTACACACACCACGGGGGGCCCACAAAACCAGGTGTTGCAGCTCATCACTATTTGGTAAAATCCGATTCATGGAAGAATTAAGTGGTAAAAATCCACATTCTTGCATTTCTCTTTTAATCATCTATTTGTGGGCCTTAAATTGAAAGGTCAGGATTGTCTGATTAAAAATAGCTTTTATGGGACACAATGAAACTATTTCCTGGATTATCAAAGCATGGGCCCCACTTGTCAAATCTCCCTAGTTGATGCATCAATGTAAATCTACATATATCTAATTAAATGAAGGATATGGAAGTTTCTTAGTACTTAGTGTCGGATTTGTCTTATGCAGCGTCCAACCAACCAAAATTTATTTTTTTAAGTGGGTTGTTGTACGTATATTTATATTTCTTAAGGTGAGTCTGTTGGTTGGTGTAACCATAGGGAGTGGATTAGGTGTAGCCTGACCTCACTAAGATGGTGCGGGCCTTACTGGGGCCCACCTTGATGTATGTATTCTATTTCTATGCCTCTCGTCAATCCTTTTTTACGGATCATTTTAGGGCATGAACCCAAAAATGAAATAGATCCAAATCTCATGTGGACCATAGGAAACAATGGTAATTGACCGTTAAAAGCTTCCCGTGGGCTACAAAAGTTTTGAATCAAGCTTATATTTGCTGTTTTTACTTCATCCATGTTTATATGACCTTATCAACAGACTAGATAGAAAATAAACGTCATAGAAACATTATGGTGTAGCCTAGGAAGTTTTTAATGGTGGAACATTCAATCACCTCTGTTTCCTATAATATGGTCCACTCGAGATTTGGATCTGCTTTATTTTTTGGATCATGCCCTAACATGATCTGCTAAAATGGATGGATGGTGTGGATATAGAATACATATATCAATGTGAGCCCATGGTAAGGGCCGCACCTAATCCGTTGTAAACTATCAACCCCATCGAGGAATGTATATTGTCCTAGTTGGTAGCCCATTTTCCTTTTATAAGCATATTTTATAATTTTTAAAGTTATTCACTGAATCACCAAAATAACTTATTTTAAATACAACCAATGCGAAGGAGAGAAGGAGCCACACTTATTGAACTGAGAAATAATAATATAAAAATAAAAAATAAATAAAAGAAGGAAAGGAGAGAGAATTGTTTCCATATCAGCACCGCTAGATGACAAATACTGATACATGCCAGTGTTAGTAAATACACCCACACTGTTAGTCAGACTTCAATGTAAGCCACTCCCAAGTTGGGAATCGGCACCAGGACTTTCGTGTTGAAACAAGGTTATCTTCACTCAGTCTACGACTGTACCACAGGTGTGGGTGTTACTTGGAATTTGGTTGAGTATGATAAGCCATGCACATATAGATGTAAGGGTAGGTTGGCTGAGCCATGGTCCTAATCCATCTCAAAAGCCCTGGCACTGAAGGGCTGACCTTGTGAGAAAAAGAATTGATAGAAAGGTGGGTCCCATATGAGTATTAGGGTAGATTAGTATCTTGTAGATATGGCCTGGGATTCGGTACTAATCCCTGTATGCCCAGGTTGAGTACTGGTCGGTGCTGTTAGGTCCTCTGTGGGCCCTATCTTGATGCATGCATTTTATCCACGCCATTCATCTATTTTTCCAGCTCATTTTAGGGCATCATCTTAAAAATGAGTGAGATCCAAATCTCAGGTGGATCACACCACAAGAAATAGTGATAATTCAATGCCCACCGTTAAAAACTTCTTAAGCCAACAAAAGTTCTGAATCAAGCTGATATTTGTGTTTTCCCTCTATCCAGATCTGCGTGAGCGAATCAACAGGTTGGATGGAAAGTAAACATTACAGTAGACCCTATCTAGTTATTAACGGGCGTTCAATCACCACTATTTCCTGTGGTGTGGTCCGCCTAAGATTTGGGTCTGAAAGATATACATCATGATGGGCCCATAGAGCACCGACTGGCACTGACCTCAACAGCAGAGGGGTCACAATGGACAACTGTGTATATAATATGTAATTGCGTTCCAACCCATAGCTCAATGGTATCAGTGTGTTTCAACATTATGGTCTAGGATTGAGTGCTCATTTATTAAAAAAGATTATACGTACCTATCATTTAAGTTTTAGACCATATAAATACTATGGTTCACACGTCAATGAAAATAATATTTTCACAATGTGGTCCTCATGCATCTCTATCCATCAGCAGTCACTCACCATAATCAGTCCCTTTGTTGTATTCCATGTCTTCTACACTCCAGCACAAGACTCACTTTCAAAATTCTGTTTGCCGTACCTATTCAAGATAGAAAAAAAAAATGCCACCGGACCGTATGTACTAACTTTGGTAATCCAAGTGGGCATTGAAGTATGTACTAACTGCTTGGTTATTCATTTTAAAGGATTGCATAGTGTTGAGCACAGTGCTGGCACATTGTGAGTGGAATCTAAGCCATTCATCGAGAGGGTCTCACTTTTTAGATTACTACTGACTAAAAATGGGACTCAGATTGCATATATAGCGTAGAGCACAGCATCAGCGTGGTAATGTGTATATGTGGAAAAGCTCTATGGCCCACCATGGTGTATGTTTTATTTACACCCTTCATTCATTTTGGTAGATGATCTTAGGGCATGAGCCCAAAATATGAGGTAGATCCAAAGCTCAAGTGGCCACACCAACAGTGGGGATTGAATGCCCACCATCGAAAACTTCTCGGAAAGTCATAGAAGTTTTAAATCAAGCTGTGATTTGTGGCCTTATGAACAAGTTGGATGACAGATAAACATCATGGTGGGCCTTTGGAAGTTTTCAATGGTGGGAGGCACTTTCAATGGTGGGTGTCATTATCCCCATGGCTTCTTGTGATGTGGTCCACTTGAGCTTTGGGTCCGTCTCATTTTTAGGCATGCTCCTAAGATGATCTGGCAAAATGAATGAAGGGCGTGCTATATGGCCCACCATGATGTATGTGTTTTACTCACGCCGTCCATCCATTTTTCGAGCTCATTTTAGTGGACTGAGTACAACAATGACGTTGATCAAAATTTCAAGTGGACCAAATCACGTGAAACAGTGGTGATTGAAGGCCCACCATTAAAAACTTACTGTGGGCCACAAAAGTTCTGGATCAAGCTGATATTTATGTTTTCCCTTCATCCTGGACTGTGTGACCTAATCATCTAACTTAGATGGTAGATAAACCTTACAGTGGGCCCTAGGAAGTTTTTAATGGTGGGTGATCACTACTATTTTCCATGTCTGGTCTGCCTGAGATTTCAATCTGCGTCTTAAAATAATGATCTAAAATGGATGAACCGCGTGGAAAAACACACATCATTGTGGGGCGGCGCACTAGTAACTCAGTACCCTATGCATACTGAGTAAACTCTGCAGGGTCCACCGTGATTTATGTATTTCATCCACTCCGTTCATCCATTTTAACAGATAATTTTATCCTTTGAGAGAAAAATGAAGGATAAAAAAATCTTAACTGGACACACCAAAGGAAACAATGTGAATTGAACCTGTACCGTTGAAAAATTATTGGGGGCTGCAGAAGTTTTGGATCAATCTGATATTTGTTTTTTTCCCTTCATCAATGTATGTGTAATCTTGTGAACAGTTTGGATGACAAATAAACATCACTCCGGGCCCTAAAAAGGTTTCTACGGTGGAAATCATTATACCCCCTGTTTCTTGTGGTATGGTCCACCTGAGTTTTGGATATGCTTCAATTTTGGTTTCAACCCCTTAAATGATCTGGAAAAGCGGATGGACGGTGTAGATAAACTACATACATTTATAGTGGGCCCAACTGAGTTTACTCACTGCGATAAGAACGCACTGAGTAGCTCAGGACGCAATCCGATTTCCTACTCGCAGTGTAAACATTCAATCCGTGATCATTAGGTCAGCGACAGGCATAAAAAAAGAAATGAAAGGTTAACATAATGGGACAAATTTCCAGCATCAGCATACAAGGATGCACAGCTAAGTACGTTTGCTGACCGTTCCAGATTACAAGGCGGGTCCACCTAATGAGTGGAGTGGATCATGCACAAGTCTACTACGTCGGTAGGTGTGAGGACCGAGATAGCGAGCAGACAACATCTCACTTTTCCTTCCGCAGTCAAAAGAAGAGCCACTTTTGCAAGTGTGGTACGCTCATATGCATGCCATCGAGTGCATGCTAAATGGATGGTGATGGTGGACTGAATATTCACAAGTTATTCCCACATGGCGACTCATTAAAAAGGGACATCACATAATGGATTTTCCATGGTTAAGATTTCATTTTGATAGGATGATCTTATACATATGATCGAGTGCATGTGAAATGGATAAGGTGGGATTGTCCATCGTTCAAATTTCATCAATGTTGGATGATTTTATTTGTAACATCATTGGCATACAAAATGGATGGTAAGGATGAATTAGACATGGGCCATTAATTTGGACGGGAAGATATGCCAGAATGGGCTATCTCACCATGGATAAGATGATCCGGTCTATGTGATCCAAGGTTTACAAAATGAATGGTTAGAAGATAAAGGGGCAATTTTGTTACCTTTAACTGTCGGCAACCAAAATTTTGAAATATTAATGAAATGTGAGTGTTTACCATAATGATTGATTAAACATGGGCTATTAATTTGGACAGGATGATACTTGTTTGCGCAACTCAATCAAACATGATTATGGGCTATTGATTAGGTTAGCATGTACAATTAGGATAGTATGGCATGCCAAAGCCATACTCGACTTGAATTCGATTGAACACTGGGTGCCCTGCACTGAGATGGACCGATTAAGACCGAACTTGTGGGATCGGCCGCCCTCTCAACCATTGATGGTTACAACGATTATGTGAATTGTAGAAAGGTAGGGGTTGGTCCTTAATGTATTCTTTTTTTTTCTTATGTTAATAGCTTTTCTTTCACAATAATAGTGACTTTGTATTTCATGATGGAACAATGATGGATAGATTTCAAACTAAAGGGTAAAAATGTCGATTTTATTAACATGTATTGAAATTTCAATACAATAGATAGAAAAACAAAATAAGTAGAAAAGTAAACGAAAGATAAATACCTGCGATCGCCTGTTGGACAAACAATCAAGGCAGATGCATCAACATGATGTTACCAGAGTGTGATCTTCAAAGGACTAAGATGATTGGGGATTCGACGACGATAAGTTATAGATATTTATACTACTCCTAAGTATACTGCAAAGATGACATTGGACAGTACTGACCTAAGCTAACCTAAACCTTAGACGTTCTGTACTGTGGTTGAATAGAAATAGAGGGATCAAAACTAAGATAAGTAACATTGTGTTGTATATGAGAGATTTTGTTTGTTGTGGGCCTGGAACTCTTCATCGCGTGCTCCTTATATAGATTTGAGAGGTAGCAAAACCCTTGTTGAGTTTTTTTGCTGGTCTAGGATCTTTGGCAATCACGATGCTCACTAGCCTAGCCATAGAGATATTTAGATCAGAAATCATTTTCAGATCTCTTGCTAGCGTGACCTTATAGACCCGTGGATCTTACATGATCAATTTCACTGGACCCAGCTGCATCACGGTTTCCTTAGTTCCATTTCATTCTAAGAAGAATTTGCTTCTCGAACCTCCACAATCGTTGTAAGAGCATCAATTATCTCTGGGAGGATCTCCCATTTTAGAAGGATCTTGTGAGATAACCTTACCGATCATATCCGAATTTGTGATCATAAGATCCCTATCTCAGTGCGTCTTTTTATAGCCTTGTTAAGCCAGCTTCCTTGGTTACACGTGCCACACGTTTTTTAAGGACTATAAGTCATACATTGTTACATTTCATCTGCAAACATATATACGACTTTGTGTCATTCTGCTTTTGGATTATCTAACAATAAAATTTAATCTCTATGATATAATCCTATCCATGTGACCTAGGACATTCAAAATAGGCAGCAATGGTGGATCGTGTACGGGCTAATTATTTGGATGCATATGGGCTAATTATTTAAACAAAGTGATTGGTTAAAAAGGCGGGATTGTCCATGGATAAAATTTCATCTCTATTAGATGATTGTATTTCTAAGATCAACTACATACAAAATGGATGGAAAGGATGAATTGGATATGGGTCATTAATTTAGATGGGGATGATATGCTAGAAAGAGGCATCTCACCATGGATTATCTAACATGAAAATTTCATCTCAACCAGATAATTCAATCCATATGATCGAAGGCTTATAAAATAGTTGGTTGGATAAGGGGGCAATTTTATTATTTTCTAACTGTCGGCAACCAAAATTTTGAAATATTAATGAAACGTAGGTGTTTACAATAATGGCGAATTAAAAAAGAAAGCATGAGATACTAATTTGAAGTGTTGTCACAGCATGGATTATCTAATAATAAAATTTCATTTCTATGAGATAATCCGATCCTTGTGATCTAAGACATTTAAAATAGGTGGAAATGGTGGACCACATATGGGCTAATTATTTAAACAAGGTGATTGCTTAAAAAAGTGGGATTGTCCATGGTTAAAATTTTATCTTTGTGGGATGATTTTATCCATAGACCAACAACATATAAATGGATGGTAAGGATGAATTGGATCTGGGCCATTAATTTGAACGGATGGGATAATATGCCAAAAGAGGGGCTTCTCACCATGGATTGTATCTAATAGGAAAATTTAATTTGGATTAGATAGTCCGGTCCATGTGATCGAAGGCTTTACAAAATGGCTGGTTAAAAGTTGAGGGGTATTTTTGTTATTTTCTAACCGTGGGCAACCAAAATTTTGAAATATAAAATGTGGGTGTTTACAATAATGGCTAATTAAGAAGAAGAAGAAGAGCATGTGCTATTAATTTGGACAGATGATACCTTAGGAATAGGTGTCACACCATGGATTATGTAAAAATAAAATTCATCTCCATGAGATATTCTTATCCATGTGATCTAGGACATTTACTGTAGACGATAATGGTGGGCTGCATATGACTAATTATTTGGATGCATATGGGTTAATTATTTGGAGAAGGTGATTGGTTAAAAAGGTGGGATTATCTATTGTTAGAATCATCTCTGTTGGATGATTATATCTATATGATCAACGGCATATAAAATGGATGGTATGGATGAATTAGATATGGGCCATTAATTTGGATGGGATGATATGCCAGAAAAGGCATCTCACCATGGATTATCTAACATGAAAATTTCATCTCGATCAAATAGTCTGGTCTATGTGATCGATCAGATAGTCTGGTCCATGTGATTGAAGGCTTACTAAATGAATGTTTAAAAGATAAGGGTTAATTCATTTTATAATAATAAGGGGCATTTTTGTCATTTTCTAACTGTCGGCAACCAAAGCTTTAAAATATTAATGGAATGGGGTATTTACAGTCATGGTCAATTAACAATGTAGCTATTTGTAAAGTCAATATTCCAATATAGCTATTTGCAAATACCCTATTATTAAAGTGGGAAATTTGAAAAATCATTAACCATGAAAATGGGCCCTTAATTTGGACAGATGGGATAATATACCAGAAGAGTCCTGCTCTCCCATGCACCGGTGCTCACGGAAACTCGTGAGCACCTTTTTGAGGACTCATCACACATAATGTGAGTTCAAAATTTGAGCCGTCCACGTGATGAAGCACTTAAAAGAACCCTAGGGCACAACTTCCAACCTGATCCAAAAACTTTGGTGGGCCGTAGAGAGAGGGGCAAATTAGGGAGGAAATTGAGGGGAAATCAAGGGAGGAAATTGTTTCCTTTTTCCTCCCTTGATTTGACCCTTTCTCTCTGCTACGGCCCACCAAAGTTTGGATCAGGTTGGAAGTTGTGCCCTAGGGTTCTTTTAAGTGCTTCATCACGTGGACGGCTCAAATTTTGAACTCACATTATGTGTGATGAGTCCTCAAAAAGGTGCTCACGAGTTTCCGTGAGCACCGGTGCATGGGAGAGCAGGACTCTTCTGGTATATTATCCCATCTGTCCAAATTAAGGGCCCATTTTCATGGTTAATGATTTTTCAATTTCCCACTTTAATAATAGGGTATTTGCAAATAGCTATATTGGAATATTGACTTTACAAATAGCTACATTGTTAATTGACCATGACTGTAAATACCCACATTCCATTAATATTTTAAAGCTTTGGTTGCCGACAGTTAGAAAATGACAAAATGCCCCTTATTATTATAAAATGAATTAACCCTTATCTTTTAAACATTCATTTAGTAAGCCTTCAATCACATGGACCAGACTATCTGATCGATCACATAGACCAGACTATTTGATCGAGATGAAATTTTCATGTTAGATAATCCATGGTGAGATGCCTTTTCTGGCATATCATCCCATCCAAATTAATGGCCCATATCTAATTCATCCATACCATCCATTTATATGCCGTTGATCATATAGATATAATCATCCAACAGAGATGATTCTAACAATAGATAATCCCACCTTTTTAACCAATCACCTTCTCCAAATAATTAACCCATATGCATCCAAATAATTAGTCATATGCAGCCCACCATTATCGTCTACAGTAAATGTCCTAGATCACATGGATAAGAATATCTCATGGAGATGAAATTTTATTTTTACATAATCCATGGTGTGACACCTATTCCTAAGGTATCATCTGTCCAAATTAATAGCACATGCTCTTCTTCTTCTTCTTAATTAGCCATTATTGTAAACACCCACATTTTAATATTTCAAAATTTTGGTTGCCCACGGTTAGAAAATAACAAAAATACCCCCTCAACTTTTAACCAGCCATTTTGTAAAGCCTTCGATCACATGGACCGGACTATCTAATCCAAATTAAATTTTCCTATTAGATACAATCCATGGTGAGAAGCCCCTCTTTTGGCATATTATCCCATCCGTTCAAATTAATGGCCCAGATCCAATTCATCCTTACCATCCATTTTATATGTTGTTGGTCATATGGATAAAATCATCCCACAAAGATAAAATTTTAACCATGGACAATCCCACTTTTTTAAGCAATCACCTTGTTTAAATAATTAGCCCATATGTGGTCCACCATTTCCACCTATTTTAAATGTCTTAGATCACAAGGATCGGATTATCTCATAGAAATGAAATTTTATTATTAGATAATCCATGCTGTGACAACACTTCAAATTAGTATCTCATGCTTTCTCTTTTTTAATTCGCCATTATTGTAAACACCTACGTTTCATTAATATTTCAAAATTTTGGTTGCCGACAGTTAGAAAATAATAAAATTGCCCCCTTATCCAACCAACTATTTTATAAGCCTTCGATCATATGGATTGAATTATCTGGTTGAGATGAAATTTTCAGTTAGATAATCCATGGTGAGATGCCTCTTTCTAGCATATCCTCCCCATCTAAATTAATGACCCATATCCAATTCATCCTTTCCATCCATTTTGTATGTAGTTGATCTTAGAAAATACAATCATCTAATAGAGATGAAATTTTATCCATGGACAATCCCGCCTTTTTATAACCAATCACTTTGTTTAAATAATTAGCCCATATGCATCCAAATAATTAGCCCGTACACGATCCACCATTGCTGCCTATTTTGAATGTCCTAGGTCACATGGATAGGATTATATCATAGAGATTAAATTTTATTGTTAGATAATCCAAAAGCAGAATGACACAAAGTCGTATATATGTTTGCAGATGAAATGTAACAATGTATGACTTATAGTCCTTAAAAAACGTGTGGCACGTGTAACCAAGGAAGCTGGCTTAACAAGGCTATAAAAAGACGCACTGAGATAGGGATCTTATGATCACAAATTCGGATATGATCGGTAAGGTTATCTCACAAGATCCTTCTAAAATGGGAGATCCTCCCAGAGATAATTGATGCTCTTACAACGATTGTGGAGGTTCGAGAAGCAAATTCTTCTTAGAATGAAATGGAACTAAGGAAACCGTGATGCAGCTGGGTCCAGTGAAATTGATCATGTAAGATCCACGGGTCTATAAGGTCACGCTAGCAAGAGATCTGAAAATGATTTCTGATCTAAATATCTCTATGGCTAGGCTAGTGAGCATCGTGATTGCCAAAGATCCTAGACCAGCAAAAAAACTCAACAAGGGTTTTGCTACCTCTCAAATCTATATAAGGAGCACGCGATGAAGAGTTCCAGGCCCACAACAAACAAAATCTCTCATATACAACACAATGTTACTTATCTTAGTTTTGATCCCTCTATTTCTATTCAACCACAGTACAGAACGTCTAAGGTTTAGGTTAGCTTAGGTCAGTACTGTCCAATGTCATCTTTGCAGTATACTTAGGAGTAGTATAAATATCTATAACTTATCGTCGTCGAATCCCCAATCATCTTAGTCCTTTGAAGATCACACTCTGGTAACATCATGTTGATGCATCTGCCTTGATTGTTTGTCCAACAGGCGATCGCAGGTATTTATCTTTCGTTTACTTTTCTACTTATTTTGTTTTTCTATCTATTGTATTGAAATTTCAATACATGTTAATAAAATCGACATTTTTACCCTTTAGTTTGAAATCTATCCATCATTGTTCCATCATGAAATACAAAGTCACTATTATTGTGAAAGAAAAGCTATTAACATAAGAAAAAAAAAGAATACATTAAGGACCAACCCCTACCTTTCTACAATTCACATAATCGTTGTAACCATCAATGGTTGAGAGGGCGGCCGATCCCACAAGTTCGGTCTTAATCGGTCCATCTCAGTGCAGGGCACACCAGTGTTCAATCGAATTCAAGTCGAGTATGGCTTTGGCATGCCATACTATCCTAATTGTACATGCTAACCTAATCAATAGCCCATAATCATGTTTGATTGAGTTGCGCAAACAAGTATCATCCTGTCCAAATTAATAGCCCATGTTTAATCAATCATTATGGTAAACACTCACATTTCATTAATATTTCAAAATTTTGGTTGCCGACAGTTAAAGGTAACAAAATTGCCCCTTTATCTTCTAACCATTCATTTTGTAAACCTTGGATCACATAGACCGGATCATCTTATCCATGGTGAGATAGCCCATTCTGGCATATCTTCCCGTCCAAATTAATGGCCCATGTCTAATTCATCCTTACCATCCATTTTGTATGCCAATGATGTTACAAATAAAATCATCCAACATTGATGAAATTTGAACGATGGACAATCCCACCTTATCCATTTCACATGCACTCGATCATATGTATAAGATCATCCTATCAAAATGAAATCTTAACCATGGAAAATCCATTATGTGATGTCCCTTTTTAATGAGTCGCCATGTGGGAATAACTTGTGAATATTCAGTCCACCATCACCATCCATTTAGCATGCACTCGATGGCATGCATATGAGCGTACCACACTTGCAAAAGTGGCTCTTCTTTTGACTGCGGAAGGAAAAGTGAGATGTTGTCTGCTCGCTATCTCGGTCCTCACACCTACCGACGTAGTAGACTTGTGCATGATCCACTCCACTCATTAGGTGGACCCGCCTTGTAATCTGGAACGGTCAGCAAACGTACTTAGCTGTGCATCCTTGTATGCTGATGCTGGAAATTTGTCCCATTATGTTAACCTTTCATTTCTTTTTTTATGCCTGTCGCTGACCTAATGATCACGGATTGAATGTTTACACTGCGAGTAGGAAATCGGATTGCGTCCTGAGCTACTCAGTGCGTTCTTATCGCAGTGAGTAAACTCAGTTGGGCCCACTATAAATGTATGTAGTTTATCTACACCGTCCATCCGCTTTTCCAGATCATTTAAGGGGTTGAAACCAAAATTGAAGCATATCCAAAACTCAGGTGGACCATACCACAAGAAACAGGGGGTATAATGATTTCCACCGTAGAAACCTTTTTAGGGCCCGGAGTGATGTTTATTTGTCATCCAAACTGTTCACAAGATTACACATACATTGATGAAGGGAAAAAAACAAATATCAGATTGATCCAAAACTTCTGCAGCCCCCAATAATTTTTCAACGGTACAGGTTCAATTCACATTGTTTCCTTTGGTGTGTCCAGTTAAGATTTTTTTATCCTTCATTTTTTCTCTCAAAGGATAAAATTATCTGTTAAAATGGATGAACGGAGTGGATGAAATACATAAATCACGGTGGACCCTGCAGAGTTTACTCAGTATGCATAGGGTACTGAGTTACTAGTGCGCCGCCCCACAATGATGTGTGTTTTTCCACGCGGTTCATCCATTTTAGATCATTATTTTAAGACGCAGATTGAAATCTCAGGCAGACCAGACATGGAAAATAGTAGTGATCACCCACCATTAAAAACTTCCTAGGGCCCACTGTAAGGTTTATCTACCATCTAAGTTAGATGATTAGGTCACACAGTCCAGGATGAAGGGAAAACATAAATATCAGCTTGATCCAGAACTTTTGTGGCCCACAGTAAGTTTTTAATGGTGGGCCTTCAATCACCACTGTTTCACGTGATTTGGTCCACTTGAAATTTTGATCAACGTCATTGTTGTACTCAGTCCACTAAAATGAGCTCGAAAAATGGATGGACGGCGTGAGTAAAACACATACATCATGGTGGGCCATATAGCACGCCCTTCATTCATTTTGCCAGATCATCTTAGGAGCATGCCTAAAAATGAGACGGACCCAAAGCTCAAGTGGACCACATCACAAGAAGCCATGGGGATAATGACACCCACCATTGAAAGTGCCTCCCACCATTGAAAACTTCCAAAGGCCCACCATGATGTTTATCTGTCATCCAACTTGTTCATAAGGCCACAAATCACAGCTTGATTTAAAACTTCTATGACTTTCCGAGAAGTTTTCGATGGTGGGCATTCAATCCCCACTGTTGGTGTGGCCACTTGAGCTTTGGATCTACCTCATATTTTGGGCTCATGCCCTAAGATCATCTACCAAAATGAATGAAGGGTGTAAATAAAATACATACACCATGGTGGGCCATAGAGCTTTTCCACATATACACATTACCACGCTGATGCTGTGCTCTACGCTATATATGCAATCTGAGTCCCATTTTTAGTCAGTAGTAATCTAAAAAGTGAGACCCTCTCGATGAATGGCTTAGATTCCACTCACAATGTGCCAGCACTGTGCTCAACACTATGCAATCCTTTAAAATGAATAACCAAGCAGTTAGTACATACTTCAATGCCCACTTGGATTACCAAGCAGTTAGTACATACGGTCCGGTGGCATTTTTTTTTTCTATCTTGAATAGGTACGGCAAACAGAATTTTGAAAGTGAGTCTTGTGCTGGAGTGTAGAAGACATGGAATACAACAAAGGGACTGATTATGGTGAGTGACTGCTGATGGATAGAGATGCATGAGGACCACATTGTGAAAATATTATTTTTCATTGACGTGTGAACCATAGTATTTATATGGTCTAAAACTTAAATGATAGGTACGTATAATCTTTTTTAATAAATGAGCACTCAATCCTAGACCATAATGTTGAAACACACTGATACCATTGAGCTATGGGTTGGAACGCAATTACATATTATATACACAGTTGTCCATTGTGACCCCTCTGCTGTTGAGGTCAGTGCCAGTCGGTGCTCTATGGGCCCATCATGATGTATATCTTTCAGACCCAAATCTTAGGCGGACCACACCACAGGAAATAGTGGTGATTGAACGCCCGTTAATAACTAGATAGGGTCTACTGTAATGTTTACTTTCCATCCAACCTGTTGATTCGCTCACGCAGATCTGGATAGAGGGAAAACACAAATATCAGCTTGATTCAGAACTTTTGTTGGCTTAAGAAGTTTTTAACGGTGGGCATTGAATTATCACTATTTCTTGTGGTGTGATCCACCTGAGATTTGGATCTCACTCATTTTTAAGATGATGCCCTAAAATGAGCTGGAAAAATAGATGAATGGCGTGGATAAAATGCATGCATCAAGATAGGGCCCACAGAGGACCTAACAGCACCGACCAGTACTCAACCTGGGCATACAGGGATTAGTACCGAATCCCAGGCCATATCTACAAGATACTAATCTACCCTAATACTCATATGGGACCCACCTTTCTATCAATTCTTTTTCTCACAAGGTCAGCCCTTCAGTGCCAGGGCTTTTGAGATGGATTAGGACCATGGCTCAGCCAACCTACCCTTACATCTATATGTGCATGGCTTATCATACTCAACCAAATTCCAAGTAACACCCACACCTGTGGTACAGTCGTAGACTGAGTGAAGATAACCTTGTTTCAACACGAAAGTCCTGGTGCCGATTCCCAACTTGGGAGTGGCTTACATTGAAGTCTGACTAACAGTGTGGGTGTATTTACTAACACTGGCATGTATCAGTATTTGTCATCTAGCGGTGCTGATATGGAAACAATTCTCTCTCCTTTCCTTCTTTTATTTATTTTTTATTTTTATATTATTATTTCTCAGTTCAATAAGTGTGGCTCCTTCTCTCCTTCGCATTGGTTGTATTTAAAATAAGTTATTTTGGTGATTCAGTGAATAACTTTAAAAATTATAAAATATGCTTATAAAAGGAAAATGGGCTACCAACTAGGACAATATACATTCCTCGATGGGGTTGATAGTTTACAACGGATTAGGTGCGGCCCTTACCATGGGCTCACATTGATATATGTATTCTATATCCACACCATCCATCCATTTTAGCAGATCATGTTAGGGCATGATCCAAAAAAATAAAGCAGATCCAAATCTCGAGTGGACCATATTATAGGAAACAGAGGTGATTGAATGTTCCACCATTAAAAACTTCCTAGGCTACACCATAATGTTTCTATGACGTTTATTTTCTATCTAGTCTGTTGATAAGGTCATATAAACATGGATGAAGTAAAAACAGCAAATATAAGCTTGATTCAAAACTTTTGTAGCCCACGGGAAGCTTTTAACGGTCAATTACCATTGTTTCCTATGGTCCACATGAGATTTGGATCTATTTCATTTTTGGGTTCATGCCCTAAAATGATCCGTAAAAAAGGATTGACGAGAGGCATAGAAATAGAATACATACATCAAGGTGGGCCCCACAGTAAGGCCCGCACCATCTTAGTGAGGTCAGGCTACACCTAATCCACTCCCTATGGTTACACCAACCAACAGACTCACCTTAAGAAATATAAATATACGTACAACAACCCACTTAAAAAAATAAATTTTGGTTGGTTGGACGCTGCATAAGACAAATCCGACACTAAGTACTAAGAAACTTCCATATCCTTCATTTAATTAGATATATGTAGATTTACATTGATGCATCAAGACTAGGGAGATTTGACAAGTGGGGCCCATGCTTTGATAATCCAGGAAATAGTTTCATTGTGTCCCATAAAAGCTATTTTTAATCAGACAATCCTGACCTTTCAATTTAAGGCCCACAAATAGATGATTAAAAGAGAAATGCAAGAATGTGGATTTTTACCACTTAATTCTTCCATGAATCGGATTTTACCAAATAGTGATGAGCTGCAACACCTGGTTTTGTGGGCCCCCCGTGGTGTGTGTACAAATCCACTCCGTTCATCAGTTTCAGAAACTAATTTTAGAAGCTGAGCCTTAAAATTTAGGCCGATCTAAAATCAGGTGGGCCACATCACAGGGAACGGTGTGGACGGTACTTCCTGGGGCAGCAGCATTTTTTATATGGAATCCAGCACGTTCATCATGTGGGCCCTACAATGATGAAGAGTCATCACAATATTCAACCTGATCCAAAACTCAGGTGGACCACACTCCGTGAGTTTAATGGTTTTAGTTGTGGTTTTACATGTTCCTGTAGTGTGGTCCACCTGAGTTTTGTATCGAGATGACTTTTGTTATGTAGAGTGAGGACAACGGATGCCCGAAGTGGATGTCACACATGCATCACGGTGGGCTCCGCCGATCTCAAGCGTCCTACACGCTTCCTACGTCAGATTGGTGAAGCAATCCTTGCATCTGATTGGCGGACACTTGTTTGTTGAAACAGGGGTTATTCGACCGCTGATTTGGACACTCGTATCATCAATCGCACTCCGCCAACGAAATTGTTTCTCAAGGACTCGGATTCGGTAGTGACCCCTCCCGTACCGATCTCGGTACTGATCAAAGATCCGTGGGCCCCACCATGATGTATATGTTTTATCCACGCCGTCCATTAATTTTTACGTATCATTTTAGGGCATGAGTAGAAAAATGAGGAAACAACAATTTCAAATAGACTACAATACAGGAAACAGTGGAGATTGAGCGTCCACTGTTGAAAATTTATTATGGGCCACGGAAATTTTGGATCAAGATGATTTTTCTGTTTTCCCATTATCCAGATTTATGTGGCTTTATGAACAGGTTGGATGGAAAATAAACATCATGCTGGGCCCTACAAAGGTTTCAACTGTGGGCATCACTATCCCAAATACTTTCTGTGGTGTGGTCCATTTGATCTTTGGATCTACCTAATGTTTGGGATCCTATCGTAAAACTATATGTAGAAATTAATGGACGGCATGGATAAAAACGCATACATTATGGTAGGGCTCACGGAACTTTTCCATTACCGACCAGTATCGAACCGGGCACTGTATGGATCACTACCGAATCCGAGTCCGTTTCCTGTCGAGTTCCCTGAACGGGAGCGAATTAGGTGTTACGCTTACCATGTGGGGCCCACATTGATAAATATTTTGTATATCCACGCCGCCCACCCTTTTATTCAACCATATCTCATCAGGCTTTCGACGCGCCTATGTTGGATATCGACAATATGTCAATTTTATTTTTAATTTATTAATTTATTTATTATTAGTATAGCTGGCCATTTTTTACAAGTGGGGCCCAACTTATAAGTGGAACGATCTAATTTTTGGGCCAGGGCATGGTCATAGTGTTCCTACCTGATGAATGGTGCGAATCTCCTGTTGGACAGCCATCTCTCTACAGTACACATCGTAGAACCATATGTCAATCGAGACCGTCCATCTACTGACCCTAATGGCTGATGTGGCAAAATTTCAAGGCTATCAGACGATCCAAGCCCTCACTTTTATTCAGTTTCAAGCACTTAGATCAGACCATTAGCTTTTCTTTCAGCCGATGCTTTAAAGGCCAGTGATCATGTGGCTAGAATCAACGGATCTATCTTTTCGTTTAAATTAGTATGGTCCACCTGATCAATGGCCTGAATCTCGCACGCATAGGGAGGTTTCGTCGCGTCCGCTGCGGTTGATGGTCCATCCCTTTCGAACGCCGCGGCTATGATGTGGAGGTGGGGCCTTGACTTTCCAGCTTCTACTCACGTCCGTTCGTGGGCCCCACTCCAATCACCCCCCTCGTTTGGACTACCGTTCGTTGGTTTCCTCTACCATCTTCAACGTCCCCATCACTCTTGCGCCGGTGACGCATCGAGGTTTTCGATTCATCGCGATTAAAAATTCCCGTACTTTGCAACGCACATTGTCACACGTGGCTAGTTTTCAGTTGATCTAGACCGTCCACCTGTAATATATTGGATGATCCTAACTATCCAAGCGATATATTTCTTTTCCCATTGAGCGTAGACCGATTAAACCATCTGTCTTTTCTGGATTCACTGGAATATGGACCAATGATCAAAGGTTGACCCCACATGTACGGAATCTTTAGCTCTGGGCCAGGACTTGAGCAATCATGCGGACCAAAAATGGTCCATCGCAACAATCGAGGTCCACCCACTTGCATGAAATCCAGACGAAGAGCTTTCGGCAGCCGTTGGATTCCACAACAGATAGCGAGGGTTGTACCAAAGGGCAGAGATTTCCACCATCAGTGGATTTGTCTGTGCATCACTCTCTTCTTGAGAATAAAAAATAGGGTCAGCCAAACATCCCTTTCTAACCTTTTTTGGGCGGCTTATATGGTAAGAACACTTCCCATCCATGTGTACTATAAACCCTAAAAAAAATAGCCTCCCTACCTAATTGGACCGTCTATCACGGTGGGCCCAAGACATTAGATATTTTAGCAACTTTAATTGTCCATACCCATATCTTGTATGATCGCACTCATGTACCTCAATCCAAACCGTCCCAACTTTGGGCCCCACCTTATTTGAGGTTTAGGACGGTCGAGCCCTATTAATGGTTTTTTTTTTATTGGATTTGAACCATTGGATTTCACTCATTTATCAACGGGAGAGCTGAGAGTATCTTTTAAGTGTAAATTTCATCATGCCTAATCCATCATGGTGGTGGCCATGATCCTGACGGTTTGGATTGAGGTACAGTATGCCAAGTGTGCAGAAACTGTGTGCATGCGCATGGACTGTTGTACTCTAGCAGAGTATCAGGTCACATGTCAGCACGCCTAGATTCTCTAGGGTAGCTCTTCAGCGTCCTACACCACACATCAGTTATTCGATCTAGATAATGACAACCCCACTACGCTGATGAAGAATGCTCCATATATTGCCTGCCACGTGTCCACCTCCAATTGGACAATTGACACTCGTGTACCTATTCTCTAGCTTGGTTATATAGTGGGGATGTCACAATCTCTGCCGTTCAATTCATCCAGATGGCGTGGGATAAACGGGAAAAGCTTTGATACTCTAGTGGTGAGTGATGGACCATACACCAGCGCTTAGAAATTACTTTAAAATTGCACACTTACATGCAAGTAATTCAAATTAAACTGTCCAAGTTTTGGATCCAAGTTCATTTGTATCATGAAGTAAAAAATTATCGGAGTGGACGGTTAAGATTAAAAAAAAATCCAATGGTCCTCATTTAACCAACCAGTGTCCCTGAATCGGAGGCTGTGATTGTGCAAACAATGTGCTTTTGGGATTGTGACTTAGAGACAATTTAGTCGGTTAAATATGAATTAATATATGTGACGTGTACAATTTCTGAGTGCCTGCATATCAAGCGTCATACACTGCCAGAGTACCAAATAACCTCCCGACCCATTCATTTATTGAACTTGAATCGATGAACGGCCTGTGAAGCTGGGCACCGGACAACTTGACTCGGCAAACTCGACTCATCCGACTCGGTTCAAACCCGACTCGGCGCGAATCAAATGGGTGAGTAATTTCCACCGCTTCTCTCATGCAGCACCCATCGTGCCTGACTCAGACTCATATCCGATTCGATGCTGACTTGACCCAACTCGGTCCAAGTTAGTCCAAGCCATACCCGGATTCAGATTGGGTCAGGCATGCCTGACTCGTTACCGAGTCGGGTCGAGTCAGCCCTAACTCGGTCCGACTCGATTGGATGCCTAGCTCTAATGGCCTGGATCCATTTTCAGTATGGGCCTCCGAGCCCATTTATATTTTTGGGTCCACGGTGGAGTCGACCAAAGACCAATGGGTGGGCCCATTCAGAGCCCAAGATGTGCAACAAAGTCCACACGGTTAACCCGTTGGATGATGGTGACATTTTACTATTCACTAGTGGAAAATGATGTTGATAACTTTCTCAAGTGGACCACATCATCATCCCACAATGGATGATCGACACTTGTCGCATTTTTCTTTGGTGGAAACAGATTGGGTTTGACTGGGCCGCGTGTGGGTCCAGACAGCGTGGATCCGATCCGATCCGATTTCAGCCGCAGACTAACAAGTCCAATAATGATTCCTAGAAATGCAAGCATAGATAGCTTAAGTGAGACGCATTTTTTTTCACTCTTGGGAGGTATTATACAATACTCCTGCAGAGGTTGTATGGTTGCAGGAGCACTTGATTAAGTGATCCAAACCGTTGATATGACAGGCCTCGGCGCCGATGGCTCTTGTACCAAAATTTAAAGATCACAGATATATATTATTTCCCCTTTTGTGGTTGATATAATTTTTCAGCCGTTTATTCATCGACCAGCTATTGGAGGGCCAGATCTTGATATGTAAGGGATCTTTTGGTTATGGGTCATCCACAGTGGGTCCCATACTATCAACTGTTTGGATAGTAGAACCATAGTCCCCAGTAGTACGAACTTTATAACCTGAATAGTGCAGTGGACTACCTTTTACCTCTTTTTGTTCTTTACCAAAGGAGTGCATCTTACTTTCTCTACCGTTCAAGTCATCAACGACTAAGATCCAACAGATGGAATTTCTTGTTTGACTCGAACAGTGTTTGTTTGTGGATTGGAGAATCGTCATGTTTTCATATAAATAATCTAGGACCACTAGTTTTTAGGCCCCACCAGTACGGGGTCCATGTTCCATGATCGGAGCCATTCATCTTACAGCCCCCACCATGGATAGGGAACAATGTAATAATCCCACTGGTTGGATGATTTCGTGCATCTGTGCATGGCTTTCATATGAACGGTTAGGATCAATAGACAAACGGGTCGTATTCTACATGCAAGAGCCCTTTTAATTGGATGGACAAGATTGGCTTTGGCCACATCTATGATGGAGGCGATCATCAGATGAATGATTCTGATCAACATGGAAGTGTCAGTGGTGATGGTGGGGTCAGAGAACTACAATATTGAGTAGTCCTTCGGACTACTAAACTAGCCCTCTAGAAATTCAATTGTCAAATTGGTAGAATCTCCAATATTCCTTTTCTTCCAATCGAAGGAAGAGGTTTGCGGAATGGACGGTGATTGCACAGTTATCAAGAGTGGGCCCCACCATCACGTTAAAATGGCTGATATATTATCATATGCTGTGTCTGAGCCTTTGTTTGAACGACCGGGTTGTTTTTTAACTTTAAGGGCTAGCTTGGAATTGCATAAAGAGTGGGAAAGAAGATTGAATTTATTAAGAGACTTTATTTCTATGAAAGCAGGGGAAATTTTTCATGTTTGTTCATCAACAATATTTTCCCGTGGAAGTTGTAGCCTATTTTCAAATCATATGTTTGGTAAATTAAAATTTTCAAGAGAAATTTTTATGTTACTACTTCCAATCTCAAAGTATTTAGAATGCAATGTGAGACTCATCAATTTGGTAATATCATTTTAGGCTATGAGTGCAAAAAATGAAATAGATCCAAATCTCAAGTGGACCATACCATTTAAAATAGTGGTGAATGACTATTAAAAATTTCTTATGGGCCGCAATAGTTTTGGATTAAGCTGATATTTGTTTTCTATTTCTTCATCCGGGTTTGTTTGAGATTATCAATTGATTGGATGGCAAATAAACATCATGGAAACATTATGGTGAGTCCTAAGAAGTTTTTAATAATGGGGCGTTCAATCACCATTGTTTCCCATATGGTCCACCTGAGATCTGGATATGCTTTATTTTTGTGCCCACGGCCTAAAATGATACGGAAAAATTGGATGGGCAACATAAATATAGAATACATACATCAAGGTTGGCCCATGAGTAATTGCTACAAGGTCTTTGATGAGACTCCACCTAATCGGCTCCGTATTCCAGTGGCATACGACAGTTGCCTTTTTAATTCCAATTGTACTTATTAGTGCTTGGAAAAGATTTGTAGGTCCCACCATGATGTATGTGTTTTGTCCACACTGTTCATCCATTTTGCCTCCTCATTTTGGAGCATTAGCGCAAAAAATGAAGCATATCCAAATCTCAGGTGGACCATACCATGGTAGAAAATGGTGGTTGAATGCCCACCATTAAAAGCTTTCTAAGGCCATCATAAGGTTTAGTTGTCATTCAACTTGTTGATTAACACCCAAGTCCATAGCTCAAGTGGCAGAGTGAGTGAACATAGCATCGTTTCAACACTAAGGTCATGGCATCAATTCCCGTAGTGGGGGTGGCTTACATTGGATGTGACTAACAGGGGTGGGTGGCTGTACTGACAATGGGGTGTGTGAACTAACCCCAAATAAAATTAATTAAAAAAAAAAAAAATCCTTGTTGATTAGGTCACACAAACATGGGAGGGGGCCTAGCCTCACCCAAGAAGGTGCGGCCTTACTGTGGGGCCCAGCTGGATGTTATTCTACATCCATGCCGTCCATCTGTTTTTTTTTTTTTTTTTTTTTTGTTTCATATCACTTTAGGACATAAATATTCTAAGCACAAAACATATCCATATCTGGTGGACCATACAATAAGAAACAGTGGTTCCTGATCATTAAAAATTTCTTGTGGGCCACAAGTTTTGGATCATGGTGATATTTTACTTTATCTTCATCTTGGTTATGTGACCTTGTCAACCGTTTGGATGGAAAATAAACATTACGGTTGCCCATGGGTAGGTTTTAATGTTTGGGTGTTCAATCATCACTTTTTTTTATAGAATGATCCACTTGATATTTGGATTTGCTTCACTTTTGGTTGGTGCACTAAAATGATCTAAAAAAATGGATGGACGGCATGGATATGGATACATACATTAAGGTGGGCCATGGTGATGGCTTCACCATCTTGTGTAATCGTGAGGTGGCCCCAAATCTACTCGTGAGAAAACGTAGGAAAGGAAACCTGATTTGTGGTGAGAAAATAAAAGGACAATTTTGAAGGAAAATTTACTGCCTGAAAAGTTGAATTTATTTTCCTTTACTATAATTTTGGTGCTTACAAACATAGGAAAGATAATTTCTCAAGAGATGATGTGTTGCAATGTGTATCATCTAGAGATTTTTTTTTTTCTTACTGTATAAGTAGATGGGCCCACAGGCCATCATGGTGGGCCACAAGATGAGAGGACGTACCACAGTCACCCTGATCGGATGACGAGATCAGTCTGATTAAAGGCGTGCACGTCCAGTCATTAGGTGGGCCATACATCATGAAAAAAAATGAATGACTAAAAGATTCATCTAAGTCTTTCCAAAGCAAGTCAGATTGAAATGAGTTGACCCCCCTGCCACACCATCCAAAAGGTCGGATCCACCTGATGGACTGCCACAACATTAGAACTTCAGTTCTCCTTTTGGTTTGGCTGGAGTCCCTTGAGCAGGCCTTTAAAAGGTAAATAGGCTTCAAATGGGCTCGGCTGGGCTAGCCCACCGATCCAAGCCCAGTTCTCTTTGGACAATGCTAGGGACCACGAGGAACGTCTGATCAAGGGCTGAACCGGACCACAAGGTCCAATATGTCATCTCGTCCACACAAAACATCATTGGCCTGAACCCATGGCTAGCAAATGGGCCAGGGCCCATATCCTTATCTAGCCATTGGATGGGCCCAGAGTAGTTATCTAATCTCCTACGCCCGGGTTGTAAATGTCCCATCCTCACCCAAACCCAACCCATTCACATCCTTAAAGAGGTTAGCCATGGTCCATGGAAGTTCTCTCGAACCGGTCTCCGTCTAAAAATGAGCTATATCTCTTAAAGAAGTTTGGGTTAGGCCTTGTACAACCTAGATAGATATCATGAATTGATGACTCACGGCACCGTTCAATTCAATGCCACAAGTCACCCCAACTCAAGTGAGTAGTTTTTCCTTAACCCAGATGTTTGAACCCAGATGTTTGCTTTTATATATATATATATATATATATATATATATATATATATATAAACTTCTGTAATTATTTATTTATTTATTTTTTTTTTTTTTGGGGGGGGGGGGGGGGGCAGAGGAAAGCACCACTTTAATGTAACAAATCCAACATAAAAGGAATGGGGATTACCAATTTCGTAGGGTCCTAAGTATGTCCAATTTTAGGCTCAGACATGGACTTCAAAGTCAAGCACAGCCATCAAAGTCCATTGGACCACCTAACCCATTGATGGTTGTAATCACCTGGCTCTCAACATGCTAAGGAGACATTTGGATGCATAACTAGTCAATTCATGAATTTAGAAGTTTAATTAAATGGTGGCTTTGTAGAAGTTGGAAGGTAACTCCTGGTGTTGTTTTTTTTCTTTTTTCTTTTTTTTTTGACCTTTTTCATTGCCTTATCCAATATTACATTATAAGAGAACGATTTACATCAATTGATCAAATTCTTTTGTAAGGCTTGAGATTGGATATTAGAAACCATTCAAGCCATGGTCATCAAAATCAATAATTAAAATTAAATATAATATAGAAAGCTTGAGTCATCATATGATCTATCTTTCGTTTTTCTAACGATTTTAAAATTAGATATCCATATTGATTATTATCAACGTTCACAGTAGCAGGATATGAAAACATGCATCATATCACTAATACCAGGAAATATATTGTCGATGGAGGGAAACAAAGGAAAACATGGAGAAACGATGGAATCTTCCTCAGGAGATGTTAAAAGGCACGTATTTACATCCCCTAGAGTGACAAAATTGATACACATATATAGAGGAATGCTCACCTACACACCAGTTCTCACTAGAACTCGTGACCACTTTTTGAGAGCTCATCACACATGATGTGAGCCCAAAATCTGAGTCATCCACATGATGCAGCATCCTAAAAAACTCTCAGGGCCCAACTTTCAACCTGGTTCAGAACTTTGGTAGGCCATGGCAAAAGGAAATAGTTTCCTCTTTTGATTTGCCCCCTCTCTCTCTCTCTCTCTGCTACAGCCCACCAGAGTTTTGGATTAGGTTGAAAGTTGGGCCCTGGGGATTTTTTGGGGGTGTTGCATCACTTGGACGGCTCAAATTTTGGGCTCACATCATGTGTGATGAGCCCTTAAAAAGTACTCACAAGTTCTCGTGAGAACTAGTGAGTAGGTGAGCATTCCTCCATATATGTATATATGTATGTATGTATATGTGTGTGTAGAAAAATGCTCACCTGCGCACCTTTGCACACGTGTCATTGAAAACCATGTAAGTCTCCAAGGAAAGCCACCGACACAGATGTGTATGTGTAGGTTATTGGTTAGTCTGAAAAATCATTATAGGTTCTTAGATTGGAACCGAAAGGTTGAGAGGAACCTTATCAAACTCCTGAGTTGGATGGAACTCGTAAACATCTAAGTTGAGAAATAAACCTATTAAAATCTTCATCACAGGTTGAGAAGAAAGCTGTTAAACTCTCCGGTAGGGTGGAACGAATTTAAAATACATAGGTTGGGAGGAACCTGATTTAAACTCCCTTAGTGAATATCAATGTGCTCAAGGGATGAGTACAGTAACCGAGAGTGAAGTAGGGAAACCGAACCACTATCCATGCTTGTGTGTTGTAATTGTCAATTGAACACTTTTCCATTCGTGCATTGTCTTTTAATTGATGAATTATATGAATGCTAAGATGGTTTGAATGCTTTACACTTGCTAGGTAAATTCACACACAATATATATATTCACTAGGTTTGTAGACATATGCTTAGCATGATGAATTTCATATTGTCTACATAACTCTCTAGACTAGTTGCTTGGATAAATATATCCTTTATAGTCTAGATAATTGCATATAGATTAGTTGTTTGATAGTTATATATTTTATAATCTATATGCTTAGGCTAGTTCATTTAATTGCTTATCTTTGCTAGACATTATGATTGGACCCACTTAAGCTTGGAAGCTAAGTGTTCTTATTTAATTAGTTTATAATTGCTAAATTAGTTTAATTAGACGAGTTTTTAAACGATCATAATCACCCCTCCTCTAGGATTTAGCCATAGTTCTAAGCTCCGCTCTATAAGCTTCTATACGCTTAGTGTTTACAAGTATGAACGATAGACGCAATTTCACCATCAAACATCCTTGAGGTGCACTAAAGAAATACCAACCATCTTATAGGCATAGTCATCGTCCAAGAATACCCACCCACCATCATTCTCAATATATGTGGTGAACGAATTCCGATCAGGACACATGTGATACGATGCCCCTGAATCTAGGATCCATTCACGGCTAAGAAACTAGATATGGATACAGCCAATACATCGCAACCATAACTATTCACATCCTCTGTGGATTCGCAATATTAGCCTCTTTTCGCCGAATCATCTGATTTCTCATCTTTCTTAGATTTGTAGTCATTTGTATTATGAAGTAAAAAATTATCGGAGTGCACGATTAAGATTAAAAAAAAATCCAATGGTCCTCATTTAACCAACCAATGTCCCTGAATCGGAGGCTGCGATTGTGCAAACAATGTGCTTTTGGGATTGTGACTTAGAGACAATTTAGTCGGTTAAATATGAATTAATATATGTGACGTGTACAATTTCTGAGTGCCTGCATATCAAGCGTCATACACTGCTAGAGTACCAAATAACCTCCCCAGTTAAACACTCTCTCGTGTGGGGCATCAGTGGGCCCATCTTTGGATTGGGCTTAGATAAACTCAAGCCCAACCCATTCATTTATTGAACTTGAATCGATGAATGGCCTGTAAAGCTGGGCACCGGACAATTTGACAGGGCAAACTCGACTCATCCGACTCGGTTCGAACCCGACTCGACCCGAATCAAATGGGTGAGTAATTTCCACCGCTTCTCTCATGCAGCAGCCATCGTGCTTGACTCAGACTCATATCCGATTCGATGCTGACTTGACCCAACTCGGTCCAAGTTAGTCCAAGCCAGACCCGTACTCGGATTGGGTCAGGCATGCCTGACTCGTTACCGAGTCGGGTCGAGTCAGCCTTAACTCGGTCCGACTCGATTGGATGCCTAGCTCTAATGGCCTGGATCCATTTTCAGTATGGGCCTCCGAGCCCATTTATATTTTTGGGTCCACGGTGGAGTCGACCGAAGACCAATGGGTGGGCCCATGCAGCGCCCAAGATGTGCAACAAAGTCCACACGGTTAACCCGTTGGATGATGGTGACATTTTACTATTCGCTAGTGGAAAATGATGTTGATAACTTTCTCAAGTGGACCACATCATCATCCCACAATGGATGATCGACACTTGTCGCATTTTTCTTTGGTGGAAACAGATTGGGTTTGACTGGGCCGCGTGTGGGTCCAGACAGCGTGGATCCGATCCGATCCGATCCGATTACAGCCGTAGACTAACAAGTCCAATAATGATTCCTAGAAATGCATGCATAGATAGCTTAAGTGAGACGCAATTTTTTTCACTCTTGGGAGGTATTATACAATACTCCTGCAGAGGTTGTATGGTTGCAGGAGCACTTGATTAAGTGATCCAAACCGTTGATATGACGGGCCTTGGTGCCGATGGCTCTTGTACCAAAATTTAAAGATCACAGATATATATTATTTCCCCTTTTGTGGTTGATATAATTTTTCAGCCGTTTATTCATCGACCAGAGGGCCAGATCTTGATATGTAAGGGATCTTTTGGGTATGGGTCATCCACAGTGGGTCCCATACTATCAACTGTTTGGATAGTAGAACCATAGTCCCCAGTAGTACCAACTTTATAACCTGAATAGTACAGTGGACTGCCTTTTACCTCTTTTTGTTCTTTTACCAAAGGAGTGCATCTTACTCCTCCACCGTTCAAGTCATCAACGACTAAAATCCAACAGATGGAATTTCTTGTTTGACTCGAACAGTGTTTATTTGTGGCTTGGAGAATCGTCATGTGTTCATATAAATAATCTAGGACCACTAGTTTTTAGGCCCCACCAGTACGGGGTCCATGTTCCATGATCGGAGCCATTCATCTTACAGCCCCCACCATGGATAGGGAACAATGTAATAATCCCACTGGTTGGATGATTTCGTGCATCTGTGCATGGCTTTCCTATGAACGGTTAAGATCAATAGACAAACGGGTCGTATTCTACATGCAAGAGCCCTTTTAATTGGATAAACAAGATTGGCTTTGGCCACATCTATGATGGAGGCGATCATCAGATGAATGATTCTGATCAACATGGAAGTGTCAGTGGTGATGGTGGGGTCAGAAAACTACAATATTGACTAGTCCTTCGGTCTACTAAACTAGCCCTCTAGAAATTCAATTGTCAAATTGGTAGAATCTCCCATATTCCTTTTCTTCCTATCGAAGGAAGAGGTTTGCGGAATGGACGGTGATTGCACAGTTATCAAGAGTGGGCACCACCATCACGTTAAAATGGCTGATATATTATTATATGCTGTGTCTGAGCATTTGTTTGAACGACCGGGGTGTTTTTTAAGTCTAAGTGCTTGCTTGGAATGGTAGAAAGAGTGGGAAAGGAAATTGTATTAGAGACCTTATTTCCATGGAAGCAGGGAAAATGAGAGACTATTTTTCATGTTTGTTTATCAATAATATTTTCTTGTGAAAATTATAGCCTATTTTCAAATCATATGTTTGGTAAATTAAAATTTTCAAGAGAAATGTTTGCGTTACTAATTCAAGTCTCAAAGTATTTAGAAGGTAACGTAAGACTCATCCGTTTGGCAATACCATTTTAGGGTATGAGTGCAAAAAAATGAAATAGATCTAAATCTCAATTGGACCATACCATCTAAAATAGTGGTGAATGGCTATTAAAAGTTTCTTGTGGGCCACAATAGTTTTGGATTAAGCCAATATTTGTTTTTTATTTCTTCATCCGGGTTTGTTTGACATTATTAATTGGTTGGATGGTAAATAAACATCATGAAAACATTATGGTGGGTCCTACTGGATATGCTTTATTTTTGTGCCCACGGCCTAAAATGATATGGAAAAAATGGATGGACAGCATAGATATAGAATATATACATCAAGGTGGGCCCACAAGTAAGGGCTACAAGGTCGTCGGTGAGACTCCACCTAATCGGCTCTCTATTCGAGTGGCATACGACAGTCACCCTTTTAATTTCAGTTGTACTGATTAGTGCTTGGAAAAGATTTGTGGGTCCCACCATGATGTAAGTGTTTTGTCCACACCGCCCATCCATTTTACCCCTTCATTTTAGGGCATTAGCACAAAAATGAAGTATATCCGAATCTCAGATGGACCATACCATGGGAGAAAATGGTGGTTAAATGCCCACCATTAAAAGCTTTCTAAGGCCATTATAAGGGTTAGTTGTCATTCAACTTGTTGATTAACACCCAGGTCCATATCTCAAGTGGCAGACTGTGAACATAGCCTCGTCTCAACACTGAGGTCATGGCATCGATTCCCACAGTGGGGGTGGCTTACATTGGATGTGACTAACTGGGGTGGGTGGGTGTACTGACAATGGAGTGTGTGAGCTAACCTCAAATAAAAATAAAAAAAAATTGTTTATTAGGTCACACAGACATGGGATATATCATGATAGGCATTCAATCAAATCACCCCTGTTTCCTATTGTTTGGTGTAAAATTTTAGTGGCTCCAAAGAAGTTTTTAATGGTGGGTATTCAATCACCACTGTTTCCTATGGTGTGGTCCACCTAAAATTTGGATCTGCCTCAATTTTGGGTTCATGTCCAAAAATAAGCTGGAAAAATGGATAGACGGCATAGATAAAGTACATACATTTTGATGGGCCCACAACATTTTTTAGCATCAAATCCATCATAGCGTGTGGAGATGTTACCAATGAAAAGGGAAAGTGCGTTAGGTGGGGGCCTAGCCTCACCCAAGAAGGTGCGGCCTTTACCGTGGGGCCCACCTGGATGTTATTCTACATCCATGCCGTCCAACCGTTTTTTTTTTTTTTTTTTTTTCATATCACTTTAGGACATAAATATTCCAAGCACAAAACATATCCATATATTAGGTGGACCATACAATAAGAAACAGTGGTTACTGATCATTAAAAATTTCTTATGTCCCACAAGTTTTGGATCATGGTGATATTTTACTTTATCTTCATCTTGGTTACGTGACCCTGTTAACTGTTTGGATGGAAAATAAACATTACGGTTGTCCATGGGTAGTTTTTAATGTTTGGGTGTTCAATCATCACTATTTTTTATAGAATAGTCTACCATATTTGGATTTGCTTCACTTTTGATTGGTGCACTAAAATGATCTAAAAAAAAATGAATGGACGGCATGGATATGGATACATACATTAAGATGGGCCATGGTGACGGCTTCACCATCTTGTGTAACATGAGGTGGCCCCTAATCTACTCATGAGAAAACGTAGGAAAGGAAACCTGATTTGCCCAGTAAGAAAATAAAAGGACAATTTTGAAGAAAAATTTACTGCGTGAGAAGTTGAATTTATTTTCCTTTACTATAATTTTGGTGTTTACAAACATAGGAAAGATAATTTCCCAAGAGATGATGTGTTGCAATGTGTATCTTCTAGAGATTTTTTTTCTTACTGTATAAGTAGATGGGCCCACAGGCCATCATGGTGGGCCACAAGATGAGAGGACGTACCACAGTCACCCTGATCAGATAACGAGATCAGTCTGATTAAAGGCGTGCAAGTCCAGCCATTAGGTGGGCCATACATCATGAAAAAAAATGAATGACTAAAAGAGCCATCTAAGTCTTTCCAAAGCAAGTCAGATTGAAATGAGTTGACCCCCCTGCCACACCATCCAAAAGGTCGGATTCACCTGATGGACGGCTCGGATCTTGCATCAATCTGCCACAACATTAGAACTTCAGTTCTCCTTTTGGTTTGGCTGGAGTCCCTTGAGAAGGCCTTTAAAAGGTAAATAGGCTTCAAATGGGCTCGGCTGGGCTAGCCCACCCAGCCAAGCCCAGTTCTCTTTGGACAATGCTAGGGACCACGAGGAACGTCTGATCAAGGGCTTAACCAGACCACAAGGTCCAATATGTCATCTCGTCCACACAAAACATCATTGGGCTGAACCCATGGCTAGAAAATGGGCCAGGGCCCATATCCTTATCTAGCCATTGGATCGGCCCAGCGTAGTTATCTAATCTCCTGCGCCCGGGTTGTAAATGTCTCATCCTCACCCAAACCCAACCCAACCCAACCCAACCCAACCCAATCACATCCTTAAAGAGGTTAGCCATGGTCCATGGAAGTCTTCTCGAACCCGTCTCCGTCTAAAAATGAGCTATATCTCTTAAAGAAGTTGGGTTAGGCCTTGTACAACCTAGATAGATATCATGAATTGATTACTCACGGCACCGTTCAATCACGGCACCGTTCAATTCAATGCGGATGGCTATATATATATATATATATATATATATATATATATATATATATATATATATATATATATATATTCTGTAATTACATTTTTTTTTCTTTTTTTTGCAGAGGAAAGCACCACTTTAATGTAACAAATCCAACATAAAAGGAATGGGGATTACCAATTTCGTAGGGTCCCCTACGTAAACGACCCTAAATATGTCCAATTTTAGGCCCAGACATGGACTTCAAAGTCAAGCACAGCCTTCAAAGCCCATTGTACCACCTAACCCATTGATGGTTTTAATCACCTGGCTCTCAACATGCTAAGGAGACATTTGGATGCATAACTAGTCAATTCATGAATTTAGAAGTTTAATAAAATGGTGGCTTTGTAAAAGTTGGAAGGTATCATTTATAACATGCATTATATTTGGTTTTTCCTAATAAATGCACAACTCCTGGTTTTTTTTTTTTTTTAACCTTTTTCTTTGCCTTATCCAATATTACATTATAAGAGAACGATTTACATCAATTGCTCAAATTCTTTTGTAAGGCTTGAGATTGGATATTAGAAACCATTCAAGCCATGGTCATCAAAATCAATAATTAAAATTAAATATAATATAGAAAGCTTGAGTCATCATATGATCTATCTTTCGTTCTTCTAACGATTTTAAAATTAGATATCCATATTGATTATTATCCACGTTCATAGTAGCAGGATATGAAAACATACATCGATATCACCAATAACAGGAAATATATTGTCGATGGAGGGAAACAAAGAAAAACATGGAGAAACGATGAAATCTTCCTCAAGAGATGTTAAAAGGTATGTATTTACATCCCCTAGAGTGACAAAATTGATACACACATATATAGAGGAATGCTCACCTACACACTAGTTCTCACTAGAACTCATGACCACTTTTTGAGGGCTCATCACACATGATGTGAGCCCAAAATCTGAGTCATCCACATGATGCAGCATCCTAAAAAACTCTCAGGGCCCAACTTTCAATCTGATTCAGAACTTTGGTGGGCCATGGCAAAAGGAAATATTTTCCTCTTTTGATTTGCCTCTCTCTCTCTCTCTCTCTCTCTCTCTCTGCTACGGCGCCTTGAGGGTTTTTTTGGGGTGTTGCATCACTTGGACAACTCAGATTTTGGGCTCACATCATGTGTAATGAGCCCTTAAAAAGTGCTCACGAGTTCTCGTGAGAACTGGTGAGCAGGTGAGCATTCCTCCATTTATGTATATATGTATGTATGTATATGTGTGTGTAGAAAAATGCTCACCTGCGCACCTTTGCACATGTGTCATTGAAAACTATGTAAATCTCTAAGGGAAGCCACCAATACAGGTGTGTACGTATAGGTTATTGATTAGCCTGAGAAATCATTATAGGTTCTTGGATTGGAACCAAAGGGTTGGAAGGAACCTTATCAAACTCCTGAGTTGGATGGAACTTGTAAACATCTAGGTTGAGAAATGAACCTATTAAAATCTTCGTCATGGGTTGAGAAGAACGTTGTTAAACTCTCCGATAGGGTGGAACGAATTAAAAATACATAGGTTGGGAGTAACCTGATTTAAACTCCCTTGGTGAATATCAATGTGCTCAAGGGGTGAGTACGGTAACCGGGAGTGAAGTAGGGAAACCGAACCACTATACATGCTTGTGTTGTGATTTTCAATCGAGCACTTTTCCATTCATGCATTGTCTTTTAATTGATAAATTATATGAATGCTAAAATGGTTTGAATGCTTTGCACTTGCTAGGTAGATTTACACACAATATATATATTCACTAGGCTTGTAGACATGTGCTTAGCATGATGAATTTCATATTGTCTACATAACTCTCTAAACTAGTTGCTTGGATAAATATATCCTTTATAGTCTAGATAATTGCATATGGATTAGTTGCTTGATAGTTATATATTTTATGATCTATATGCTTAAGCTAGTTCGTTTAATTGCTTATCTTTGCTAGACTTTGTGATTGGACCCACTTAAGCTTGAAAGCTAAGTGCTCTTGTTTAATTAGTTTATAATTACTAAATTAGTTTAATTAGACAAGAGTTTTTAAACGATCATAATCACCCCTCCTCTAGGATTTAGCCGTAGTTCTAAGTTCCGCTCTATAAGCTTCTACACGCTTAGTGTTTACAAGTGTAAACAATAGACGCAATTTCACCATCAAACATTCTTGAGGCGCACTAAAGAAATACCAACCATCTTATAGGCATAGTCATCGTCCAAGAACACCCACCCACCATCATACTCATTATATGTAGTGAATGAATTCCGATCAGGACACATGTGATATGATGCGCCTGAATCTAGGATCCATTCACGGCTAAGAAACCTGGATCTGGATACAGCCAATACATCGCAACCATAACTATTCACGTCCTCTGTGGATTGGCCTCTTTTCGCCGAATCATCTGATTTCTCATCTTTCTTAGATTTGCAGTCATTCTTCATGTGTTTGGTCTTCTCACACTTTCAACACTTCATCTTGCTTTTCCCTTAGATTTAAACCTAGATCGTGAAGTCCCCTTTTTCTATTCAGAATTCCTCCCCCTTACAACCAACACTTCCATAAAGGTACCCTCGTCGTCGTTCTTCTTTCTCAACTGCCTCTGCTAGAGGGCTGATATAATGGTATTGACGTTAATGGTGTCCTTACCGTGACATAAAGTATCTATGAGGTTCTCATAAGAATCTGATAGGAAATTCAAAAGAATAAGGGCATAATCTTCTTCTATGATCACTTCCTCCACATCCATCAATTGACAAATCAGCCTATTGAAATAACTAAAGCTTTCATTAACATCAACCCCCTCCACCATTCTCAAATTATAGAATTGTCATTTCAGTTACAAACGACTTGAGAAAGACTTTGTCGCAGAAAGGTTCTCCAACTTTGCCTATGTTCCAGCGGCACTCTTTTCTTTAAGAACATTATAGAGGACTTCATCCAATAGACACAACTAGATCTATGTATTAGCCTTCTAATCCATCTTATTCCACTCTTCTTCCTTCAGAGTTTCTGGTCGCTTATCTTTCCCAAGAAGTGCATCGTCCAATCCTTGTTGAACCAGAAGGCCTCTCATCTTCACCTTCCATAGTTCGAAGTTGTTTTTCCTGCTGAAATTCTCAATGTCAAACTTCATGCTTAAGGCCATTAATACCTTGTCTCATATTCAAAACTAATTCCCAACATTAGCTCTAATATCACTTATTGGGACTGTAAAAACAATTCTGAGGAGAATCAAACAAAGCAATCGCAAAAACACAAGGAAATCCAACCACAGAAGACAAACAAATTTACATGGCAAAACCCTTATGTAACGCCCCGATTATTATGACTCGGGTTTGGACCGATGTCATGAGAACTCAAATGCTAATTTAGGGAAAGAATGTCAGCTATAAACGAGGTTTCCCGTAAGATTTAGATTTCACATTCACAATCTAAATAGCGGGCACCATAAATACGAAAGATAACAATACCATGAAGGTAAAACTAACAACCACACACCAGCATAAACATAGATAGTTTTGAGTCCACCCATCTAGGACTCAATACAAACCTAAAGCATCCAGTGTCTAAAAGGAAATGATAAATAATATAAAAAAAAAGGACATCTAATCTACTGATTGAGCTCGTAGAGCTCAGCCACGTCGGAGTAGGGCTCCTCCTCAGCATACTCCACACCCTCCTCAGCAAGAGTGTCATCAAGAGAAACTCCAGGCTCTCCATTCTCCATCATCATCCCTGTATCATCTATACGGTTGATATTCCAAAACATGAGTGGCCAGCTCAGTGTGAGGTCCCCTCAGGATTACTCACCAACATTATAAGCCAAACATAGTTTAAGTATTCCAAATACAAACATACAAGCAAGAATCTTAGTTAAATGCATGAATGCATGCACATGCGCCCTCAAACCTAGGGATGCTCATCCAACTGGAACTATAGAATGCACAACCACATACAACTCCCAAGTTAATCACCAGTGAAAATACCCAAAGGTACATGCTCACAATGATTAACTTCCATAAACTTATCCATTAATGGTGGACTAGAGCTAGCAAAAATACATAAGTACGTGCTCACAGCTACCAGATTACCACCAATATGCACATATGCTATGAATACATGGTTAAGCTGACCTTTATTAGTCCATTCACACACAAACCAATTATATTAAATTCCTTGGACTAGTGGCCCTTCAAGACAACACGTACTTTTCTCATTAAACGGTCCAATCATTAATTCTCATCATGGACCTTTCAAGATCCTTTCCAACCCTCATATACTATTCGATTTCCAAGTCTTTTTAGGGCCACTAATTTAGGTCACTTTCAAGAGTATGCTTCACACCAACAATCCATAGATTCATAGTAGCTTATCATGTTGAGAATGAAATTAATCAAAGTCACTTCTATACATGTTTCCACAAGAGACACTATTCATACATATTCCATTATTCTGTACAAATATGAATTGAGTAATCAACTAAGCATGTTACAACTAATCATGTCCTAACTTAAATAAGCAATTGAGCATGTTATAACTGATCATGTTCTAACTTGAATAAGCAAATGGAGCATGTTATAATTGATCATGTTCTATAAGCAATTAAGCCTGTTATATCTCATCATGTATTAATTTGATTAATTCTTAAGCATTCTTACGTATTAATTATAACATGACCAACAAGTGGGTGGAAAGCCCAAGGGGAGGAATCATCACCTTCAAGTGGAGGCCACCCGATTCAAATTTATGAATTTGAGATTTAGGGTACTCACACACCTATGATCAAGTGGAATTGAATTTAATTAGTCTTAGGTCTTAATTGAGCCCTTAATGAAAGATTTGGGAACTGACATACGCTGATTCAGTTTTGCTCTCAACTCAATTCGCTCCAAGTCTAAAAATTCAAGATATGTCTCCCATACATCAATCCAAAATCACGCCAGCCCTGATATAGGTTAGATAACACATGAATATTAGGGTGGATTTAACTAAGCAGACTTAGGGGATAAATGGATTGAACAAATAACAATTGAGGGTTAATACTTTTTCCCTACTGAGTCGAGTTTCTTTGAACTATTGGAATGCCAACAAGGTCAGATCAAACTCCAGCTGATCTCGGCCGTAATCAAGATAGATCAAAGCTAAGTTCACCGAACCTACATATCCAGCAACTGAAAAGGCCCGAAAGCTTAATAACAGGTCAACTCCACCAGGTTTCAGTGGCTCAACACCGTTGTCCAAAGCCGGGCGAGTTGCCATATTGCATCTGGCCCGATGCGAGCGAGATTTCGAGCTAGGTTCAACCCACCCTCTTAGCTCTTTCTTCCTAGACGAGCAAACATGCCCAAACTCGTCTTGAACCACCCCACACAACACTCTCTCTCTCTCTCTCTCTCTCTCTCTCTCTCTCTCTCTCTCCCCCCCCCCCCCCCCCCTCTTTCTTTTTCACTCCTTTCTTTTCTCTTTCTCCCTCTCTCCCTTACTGTCTTCGGTTGGCCAAAGACAGCTAGTCTGGCAGCTAACGAGAGAAGCTCTCTCTCTCTCTCTCTCTCTCTCTCTCTCTCTCTCTCTCTCTTCCCTTTCCTACTTGCTCCCACACCTAGGGTTTCGGGCTGTGAGATGCCCTACTCAAAAATGGAAAAGACCCTTTTATAGTCGTTGAGGCCCTCTGGATAAGATCAAATGGCTGTGATCGAAGGGTGAGTTCACCACAGTCTCTTGCACCAAAGCTCCAAATTTTTTAGATTTCACCACATCCTACATTATGGCTCTGATCGGACCCCATAGGTGTGTACATTAGGTAATTGGCCACCTACCCAATGTCTTTGATCAAATCAAGAGGCCCACTATGGAGAGAGATCAACGGCTCTTCATTAGTTTTGTGAGAATTTTCGCCGTAGGTAAAATCTCCAACTGCGAGATAGAACGCCCAAAATCTTGTCTCCAACACGAGCAGCCCTAGCTTGAATGACTGGGATCGACTATTGGAGAGCTTCCAGAAGCTCCCGAAGGGCTGAGATTGAGCCAGTGCAAAAGAGGGAGATATTTTCTCCGTGCCAAACCACAGATTGTACGGAAACCCTAGGTGGGGCTGGAGGGCTAGGATCTACCCCTAGTGGACGGTTAAGATACAGGGAGAGGCCCTCACTCGGATCGCTGATGTGGCAGGGATCAGGTTGCCCGTTTTGGCAACAACCACCGCACACGGCTTTGTTTAAGCCCGCAACGTGGATTCGTATGTATGCATGGCGGTGGGAGACCAACTAGGATTTGGTCCCTGATATCTCATGCACCTAATGGACGGTTTAGATCTTCCGCTTCGGCACCAGAGGTGGGCCATCGCCGACAGACAGTTCATTCGAGAAAACATAGCGCCTGCACTATGACGATAAAGGAGGGAGAAATCCTTCCTTCTTTAGAAGGGCGTCGAGACCCGCCCGACTAATCGGGTGCCCCGGTCTAGTGCGCACCGGATGCGTGCCCTCTGTACACACACCCCATAGAGATGGGACCCACAGTGAATTTTGGTGTGATCCACACTGTCAATCATGCCCAACCTACCCACAGGGGTCATAGGCCAAGGATCAGGCAACTCCATGGCACAAGTGGCCCATATGCAGTTTGTTTGGATCAGTTAGCCACACACAACCCTGCTTCTTCTTATGGTGTGTGCATGCACATGAGCATGACTAACTAAGGGCTACGTGGTTTTCGTCGAGGTCTCGAGGGCCGCAAGATGGATGGTTTGGATTTGGACCCGGACCATCACAAGTGGCCACT
>PVNU02002797.1:0-82920 GCA_003013855.2 Liriodendron chinense | reverse complement strand
CCGCGACCCCTCGGCGATCTCTGCCGATCCTGCATCCCTCTCTTCTCTCCATCAGCTGAGTTAGGGAGGTCCCTTAACGCCTTTGCCATGTATATCTAGGGATGTATGGAGAGGGAGATTGGGAAGGAGAAAATCCTAGAAATCTCCTCCGTTCTTTCTCATGAAAACCCTAATAGCCACAGGACAAGCTGAAAAAAAAACCCTACAAATCTCTCTCTCTCTCTCTCTCTCTCTCTCTCTCTCTCTGATGGTTGAGCAAAGGGAGGAGATGGGGTTTTCTGATTTGGGGGCGGGGGCGGTTGTCTGATTTGGGCGCGATTTTCTAATTTTGACCAGGGGCCTCTCTTTTTCCACGCGCGGGGGCCTCTTTTTTTTGGGGGCGCGACTTGCTGTTACCCATGTAACACTTACTGGGTTACCTACCGTGGGCCCACCTTGATGATGTATTGTATATCCATGCCGTCCATCTGTTTTTACATATCAGTTTAGGACAGAGTCCTAAAATTAAGCAGATCCAAATCTTAGGTTGGGCCATAACACAGTAAACATTTGTGATTGAGTGCCTCACCATTAAAATTCCAAAGGGCCCATAGTAAGGTCATCGTAATGTTTATTTACCATCCAACCCGTTGATAATGTCAAAACGATCTGGACGTAGAGAAAATACAAATATCAGATCGATTGAAAACTTTTGTAGCCCATAAAATTTTCTAATAGTCATTCATCATTGTTTCTAGTGATATGGTTTACCTGAAAGTTGGATCTTCATAAGGTTTGGAAAATGTCCTAAAATGATATAGGAAAATAAATGGACAGCATGGATATAGAAAAAATAAATCAGCGTGGGCCCCACATGGTTAGGGTAACACCCACTAAGCTGACCCACATGGTTAGGGCTTTCATGGGCCCACCAGTGATGCATGTGGTCTATCCACTCCGTTTATTCATTTTGAAAATTCATCTTGGGTCACAATCCCAAACTGGAGGCAGATCGAAGGTCCAAGAGGATCACACTATCAATCAATGGTAAGAATTTAATCTCCACTATTTTCGATGGTGTGATCCATTTGAGCCTTCGATCTTCTTACTTTTTGGGGCTCAATCCTTAAAATGAGTTGTCAAAATGGATGAATGGCTTAGATAAAACACACACATTATGATGGGCCCCATAGAGTCCCTTATGGATGACATTTTTTCGGTAAAAAAAATATTACTTTATGAGTCTCATTCACTATGCGCGTTACCTATTGTAAAAATACAGTATTTACAACCTGGCTCGAACAGTTGTAAGATTAGGTCAGAGTAAAAAAGAACAATTTTTACAAGGTGTGGAGCTCGTTGTAAAAACTTAGTAATTACAATGAGCGGAAACCGTTGTAAATATTACAATCACAACGGTTTTAAATCCCATTGCAAAAAATGTTATTTTTTAAAACAGTCCAGCACTTGACCGTTGTGGGTGGAAGTTATTTACAACAGGCATTATGTGCCCGTTGTAAAAAATGTACTTTTACAACGGTATGTCTGGCCCGTTGTAAAAGGTATGTTGTAAAAAGCTAATTTTCTTGTAGTGCCAGTTGGTGGACTGTGGACACAAAAGCTGACCGTACAAGGCTTAATGACTACACCTTTTTCAAGCCAATAGCTACACATGCAAGGAAAAAAAAGCCATTTTAGAAGAAGTAAAAATAAGCCAATAGTTTTCACAGTAGACACTATAATTGGCAAGTATGTGGAGCATATACAAAAATTGGGTGAGTCAATTAACAGTGCCAGGTTCCATATGATTGTTCATTTGGCATGACAGGCAATTTTTTTGTTTAAACTGCTGATACTTTGTGTACCAGCTGGCATAAGCCACCTTATGCTTCATTTAGATGTTTTACAGACTCACAAGATGAGTGTAGGCTAGGAAACCTCCTACCCTTATGCAGCAAGGTTTTAGTTTTAATTCCAATGGTATTTATTTGGTTTCAGTCTTTTTATATGATTGTTTTCAGTATGGACTATAATTGAAGAGCCAAGATAACTCTTTCTCTAGGCAGTACTGTTATTTTCATTGTTCACAGATACCTTACTGAAGAGCCAAGACGTTTGGATTTTGTGTTCAAATCCATGCTTTCAGGTTCATATTGAATGAGAATGGTAACAACCCATCCAGGCTCAATATTGATTCACATTAGTACGATTTCTACAATTTACCATTTCTCATTCTATTGGGACATAATTGGATCTAAACAGAAGTTCCTGACTGTCCAAACTTTGTCCTTTTCCCAGTCTTTTGCTTTATTAGGTGAATGGCAGAGGTTTGTTCTGCTTTGATGGGTAGCTGAATAGGAAAGCTTTGTTCTGCTTTGATCCCTACACAATTGGGTTTCTAGGTGCTAGCTCAATGGGATGGCACAGCCAGGTCCATAGCTCAAGTGGCAGACTGAGTGAAGATAGCCTCGTTTCAACACTAAGGTCATGGTATCAATTCCCATAGTGGGGGTGGCTAACATTGTGATGTGACTAACAAGGGTGGGTGGGTGTACTAACAATGGGGTGTGTAAGCTAACAATGGGGTGTGTGAACTATCGATTCCCAAATATCATGCTTTCTATGTTGCCAGTTTTTCTTTTTGCTTTCTACGTTGCTGTTTGATTTGGGTAATGGTTGCTTGAGGAGAAATTCTTCTTCCTTTTGCCTTCTTCATTTCTTTCTTTTGATATTTTACATTTTTAGCTTGGGCAGTGGCTTTGGAAGAAAAATCGTTCACTGTTTGGTATAGGGATAGTTGTAAGATTTGTGAATTTTTTTCTTTTGAGGTTATCATTATATCAAAGATAACAGTGTGAACATATGATGGTGTTTCTTGTTAAAATTCATTTAGGGTCCCAATATTCGTGTTTTCTTGTTAAAATTCATGTTTTCCCAAAAATAAAATCTGCCCCAATCAGCATGTGGATCCCAATATTGGAAACTCTTGTATGGGTTACAAAAGTTCAGCAATGTTTTTCAGAGCTGTACATTTGTTTTGCATATTGTGACCCACCTGACGAGTGGATTAACATGTTTCTTGTGTTAAAACATCAATATAGTGGTGACATTCTGGTGGATGGATTGGATATTGGACCTATCATGTCATGTCAGCACATGCTTGGCGTGTGCATGAGCTTTATTGACTTAACTTTATAACACAACTTCATTTACAACACAAGATGAAATGTCATTATTTTAGGCATAGGAGCAGTGGAAGAATGGCCCTGAAAAGATTGCATGACACCGGTATTCAACACGAACCTGACCCATTGAAAGCCTAAAAAATATTGCTAGAGATCCAGAAAAATGGCCAGAAAATTCAACTAGAAAAAAATAAAATAGTCAGAGCTTTCCGTCATGGGTTTTGATTGAAGTTGTTTCAACCCAAAAAAAAAAAAAAAAGTTGAAACAGACCATAATTACAGTCAAACAGGATGAATCTCTTACCAAAATTTGTAAACAAAAAGGTGTGTGCCTTGCAATGTAGGTTATATGCCTTATTATTGACCTAAGCCTTATCCCGACTAATTGGGGTTGGCTAATTAACATCCTGAGTTCTTCTGAATAGCGTGCTAAAAATGGGAGGTTTGAGTATGCAATTATGACTAGGATCTCTCAAGTTAGGAAAACTTGGGAGGTGATCCATCCATGTGCTGACCATCCTTTCAACAGTCTAGATTAGACTGAGATATTGGCCCACTCAAGGGGAAATGAAGATTGTTGGGTTCTTTCTTAATATGTGATAGTTGTCACCTTGAAGTCATCTCCTTCTTTGTCCATAATATCTGCCCTCCATATGGCACGTCCATGTGGAAATGTAAGCCATCTCCCTGTTAGAATGCAACCTTTGTGTTAGAAGATTGATAGCATAAACATGGAGCATTGCGTTGTATCTAGTTATCATAGTCTTTTTGATGAGTGTAGAGAAGTTCAATCTTATAGCTGACCATGTCTCGTGAACACCATCATATGTTTTCAGGAACAACAATATATATTTCGTACCAATCTTCTTTATTATTCTTTTTTGTTAGAATAGTGGTTCTTCTTGTCATCCATGTCACTAAGAAGAATACTCTGTTGCTCTTTGCTTGTTCAGAATGGAATAAGCTTTGAGAAACTAATATTCTTTCTCATGCTTCATTTTTGGTAGACCATCTAGGAAGATGTGCAAATGTCTCATAGCTTTTGAGATTGGAATAATGTCTTTCAGATTTACATATGCCTGATACTTGCAGCGTAAATGCTTTGTGTTTCCTGGATGCTTTTCAAGGTTCCCTTCTCATATAACATCTATGGTTTTTTGCTTTCTGGCCCTAATGCATTTTCTGATCCATTTTTCATGCACTAATGTCAAACAACTCAAGGGTGCAAAAAAAAAAAAAAAAAAAGAAGACTATCTTGAGGATATGTCCATGCAGCAATATGATAAAATTGAAATCTCTGTTATTGATGGAGGTCATACCTGCTCATCTCATAGGACTGTCCAACTAAGTCACCCTCATCCCACATTCCTTCCTCACCAACTCCTTGATGGCTAATGTGTGTTTTAAATAACCCAGCCGAGGCTTGCATCTATCAGGTTTATATATTGAAATATTTGTAGCTATGAGATATAGAGAAGTGTTAATATCTATAGATAGAGATACAGAAGTAGAAATAAACATATGACAAGAATCGTGTATTTATATCTTTTAGTTTTTCCTAATTGCATATGGACATGCGTTCAACAGAGCAATTATTTAGAAAACGGAGTGACCTTGCTACCTTGAGCAAATAATGACCTGATCTTTTAGTTATTTTTTTCACCAACCTAAAATTTTATTGATCCAAAACAAATAGATTGTACATCCATTCGGGTGAGCCCAATAAAAAAAAGTATCAGGGATCACCTATCATATAGGCTCAGCCAACAAAAAAGAATCTATACAAAACAGGCTACAAACTTCTGAGGTATTGGTAAAAATGCATAATCTGCTCCTTTTGTATCATATTGATTGCTCCTTGTTCTATTGTAGGATTTTCCTGTTGTTGGGTTTCCATGAGGAGCATAAAAGGGTAAATTGGAAAGGGAGTTGTATCCCCATGTTTGAGGTTCTTATATGAAATTTATGGGCCTTTGTGATTGCTTGTTTTAGTCATATTTGCTTTGTATCAATTTCATAGCGATACCTATTTCATTTTCAGCCACATAAGTATTGCATTTCAATCTATCTCTGTCTGGTTTAACTGGTTCAATCTATCTTTACCTGTTTTAACTGAAATAGTTGACAACCCATGGTGCCTTTACTTCTCAGTATAGTGGTTAGAGTCATCAGAACCTATTGGCAATTCCTGCTGTATTCAAGATAACAAGAATGAGAACACAAGGTGATATGCAGTCCGGTCTTATGAACAATGTACAAGATACCTTCATGTGTCAACTACATTGGAAAGTTGAGGTAAGAACCACTACTTGGGCTGGTTGAATTCTAGTATGCATCCATCCTTGATGTGTAGGATGAACCAAGCCTCCACAGATTATCTTGCTTCCACAAGCAACTGCCATAGTCACTACTAAATGTATGCTTCTCTTTAAATTGTTTCAAGCTATTTTTTCATCAAGAGGTTGTTGTGTATAAAACATGCCATTATGGCATATGCAAGTGCTAAAACCTCACTATAGGCACACAATCTCATCATAATGACGTCATGATGTGATGACATGGACCAATACAAAAGCTACAAGGACTTCCTGTCGGCTACAAACAGAGTATCCGGACTCGTGGAGTTGAAAAGTCGATGAAAATTTTCCTTACCACCATCGCTGCTTTGAATTCCATGAAAAGCTGGAATAGAGTGGGGCCCACTTTCCCTTTATCCACGATGACGTGGATTCCGTGAAATTACTTGCTGTTCTCAGGGGACGAGAGGGGAGCCTGGCTTCAGAACCTCACATATGGTGTTTTCAGGCTTGGAAACAAGTAGAATGAGCATTTTAATAAGGTTTGAAAAAAAATTGAAGTTGAATACTGTGCACTTTTACTCGAAACTTCTATTATCTTTGGGTTGCTGCTGATGTCTGGTTTGTGCTATGTTTCAAAAAATAGATAGCAAAGGTTGTGGGTGAATTGATTGTTGAACAGGGTATGTATTTTGGATGGCCTGTTTCCATTTTCTTATTCTTCTATATTTGGATGAATTAAAACTCAAATCTCATTCCTTTGATATGCACAAGGGACTAAGCCTGCAGAGGTGTAGGCCATGGAAGCAGCCGACGAGCTTTGCAAAGGCGACACTGCTTTTCTCAACCTGGAGCCTGGCGGTTTCCACAGTGATGCAAGTTAAAGGCAGAGATGGATGGTGGATGGTAAGTTAAAGGCAGAGATGATGGTGGATGGCAAGTTAAAGGCAGAGATGGATGAGGGCTGGATGGGGGGTTAATTCTTTTCTTTTTTTTCTTTTTTTTTTTCCCTTGTGTATTCGGAACCATTCAACGTATTGTTGTAAATATTATACAATTTTTATTCTAAAATAATTCATTTTTGTTTATTTAGTTTATTGCTGTAAATATTTTATATTTTTTATTAGTATTCCTTTAATTGTGTTGTGCTTATTAGAAATCAATACAGGTTCTTTCCAATCAAATAAAATTAAGAAAAAAATATATATAAACTTTTTACCGGCAGTCAGAATAGAACTCTACCGGCGCTTAGACAATGGATATAGATATTCCCGGCGCATTGACATACCTTGCTCGGGGCTTCGGCATGCCTTTCCCAGCGAATCTCTACACGCTTTCAAGTCTAAGCACCTTTTTCCCAGGGGCTTTGGCATATGTTAACCGGCGGTTTTCGGTCTTTTACCGGCGTACTTACCGACTTTTCTAGGGAGAATTTGAACGCCGGTAAATACTTCATGACCGCCGGTAAAGGAATATCTATACTGGCGGTCAATACAACCGCCTGCAAAAGGGTTTGACCGCCGGTAAAACATTTAGCGACGCACCTTATTTCCGGCGGTTTTGAATCCGCTGGTATATGTATTACCAGCGGTTTTTTGGTTCTTTGACGGCGGATATGAACGCCGGCAAAAGACTGTTTTCTTGTAGTGAAAGTCTCCAAGGGGGAGCCACCAACACGGGTGCAAACGTGTAGGTTGGGAGGAACCTGTAACTCCCCGGTTGGGTGGATCCGAGTTAAAACACCTTGGTTGTGAGGAATCAGATTTAAACTCCCCAGTGAATGCCGGTGTACTCAAAGGGGTTGAGTACTTGAACCAGGAGTGGAGTAGACAAGTAGTCGAACCACTATACATCCTTGTGTTTGTGATTGTTCTTGAGCACATTACTCTTTATGCATTGTGTTTAATTGGTAAATTATGAATGCTTAGTTAGGAATGCATGCTAGGCACTTGATAGGCACCTCCACACTCACAAGATGTACTTTCACTACCTCATGTTGACTTGAGCATTTCTTGATCCATCATCTATAGTCCACATGTGTTGATGAGACTAGGTTGCTGATTGTACTTATCATTTGCTAATCTTTTTATTGGACCCACTTCGGCTTGGAAGCCGAAGTGTTAATCGCTTACGTACTTTGATTTGCTAAATTTGTTTAAGTAGGCGAAAAGATTTTAAAAGGTCCTAATCACCCCCCCTCTAGGACTTAGCCATAATTCAAGTTGCTCCTTAAGCTTCCGCACGTATGCTTAGGGTGTCGTGTTAGACCACCCGACGCAATTTCACCCTCATCACTTCTGTCCCCAACCAAACATCTTACGGTCTGCATGGGCCATGAAATAGTCTGCAGCCGCCCTACATCGGTTCTAATAAATTTTCTTAGCCCTTTCCATGTTGTCCATGACATTTAGAACCTCGCAGAGCACAAGCTGTGATAATAACCGAAGCTTACCATTTCTACTTAAAAATATCCCCAAGGCAGTCGAACTGGTCGATTCTCGTATTTTCGACATAAGGTAACCCACGGAGCAGGTTTGGTTGCCTATACCTGCTCGAGCTACCCCAAATTCATATATTATATACGCCCCGTAACTCTTCTTGGATTTTGAGCTATGACCGGTTCACAGTTTTGGCGGCCCTCTTCACTTCCCTCCTCGACTGAACATCATACGGTCTGCGTGGGCCATGAAATAGTCTGCGGTCGCCCTACGTGGGTTCTAATAAATTTTATAATCCCTTTAATTGTTGGGTGTGGCCTCCAAAACTACGCGGATCAGAACCCATGATAATAAGCAAAACATACCATTTCTACTAACAATAGCCCCAAGGGAGTCAAATTGGCTGATACTCGCATTTTCGGCATAAGGAAACCCATGGAGCAGGTTTGGTTACCTATGATAGCTCGAGCTACGTCAAATTCATATATTATATGCTCCTTAACTCATCCCGAATTTTGTGGAACGGCTGTTTCACGGTTTTGACTACTCTCATCACTTCCTTCCTCAACCGAACATCATCCGGTTTTGACGGCCCTCATCGCTATGTCCTCAGTCGAACCTCATACAGTTTTGACGGCCCTCATCACTTCCGTCCCCTACCGAACATCATACAGTTTTGACGGCCCTCATCACTTCTATCCCCGACCGAACATCATATGGTCCGCGTGGGCCATGAGATAGTCTGCGACCACCCTATGTGGGTTCTAATAAATTTTGTAATCCCTTCAATTGTTGGGCACAACGTCCAAAACTATGCAGACCACAAGCCATGGTAATAACCAAAGCTTACAATTTCTACTAAAACTAGCCCCAAGGCAGTCAAATTGGTCGATACTCACATTTTCGGCGTAAGGAAACCTGCGGAGCAAGTTTGGTTACCAACACTAGCTCGAGCTACCCCAAATTCATATATTATACACCTCGTAACTCATCCTGAATTTTGAGTTACGGTCGTTTCACGGTTTTCACGGCCCCCATCACTTCCGTCCTCCACCGAGCATCATAAGGTCCGCGTGGGGGAAGAAATAGTCTGTGGCCGCCCTATGTGGTTTCTAATAAATTTTCTAAGTCCTTTCCATGTTGGCTACGAAGTCTAAAACCGCATGGATCATAAGTCTTGATAATAACCAATGCTTACCATTTTTACTAAAAATAGCCCCAAGGCAGTCAAATTGGTCAACACTCGCATTTTCGGCATAAGGAAACATACGGACCAAGTTTGGTTAACTATATTAGCTCGAGCTATCCCAAATTCATATATTATACGCCCTTTAACTCATCCCAGATTTTGAGGTACGGCCGTTTCACGGTTTTGACTACCCTCATCACTTCTGTCCCCGACTGAACATCGTACGGTCTCCGTGGGCCATGAAATAGTCTGCTGCTGCTCTACTTGGGTTCTAATAAATTTTGTAATCCCTTTAATTGTTGGGCATGACGTCTAAAACCGCGCGAATCACAAGCCATGATAATAACCAAAACATACCATTTCTACTAAAAATAGCCTCAAGGCATTCAAATTGGCTAATACTCGCATTTTCAGTATAAGGTAACACACGGAGCAGGTTTGGTTACCTATACTAGCTCGAGCTACCCCAAATTCATATATTATACGCCCCTTTACTCATCCCGGATTTTGAGGTGCGGCCGTGTCACGGTTTTGACTACCCTCATCAATTTTGTCCCCGACCGAACATCGTACTGTCTCCGTGGGACATGAAATAGTCTACGCCCGCACTAGGTGGGCTCTAATAAATTTTGTAATCCCTTTAATTGTTGGGCATGACATCCAAAACCGCACGGATCACAAGCCATGATAATAACCAAAACATACCATTTGTACTAAAAATAGCCCTAAGGCAGTTAAATTGGTCAATGCTCGTATTTTGTGAAAACTTGCAGAGCAAGTTGGGTTACCTTTACTACCTTGAGCTACCCCAAATTCATATATTGTACGCCCCTTAACTCATCCCGGATTTTGTGGAACAACCGTTTTACGGTTTTGACTACCCTCATCACTTCCGTCCCCGACCAAACATCGTACGGTCTGCATGGGCCATGAAATAGTCTGCGGCCGCCCTACATGGGTTCTAATAAATTTTCTTAGCCCTTTCCATGTTGTCCATGACGTCCAGAACCTCACAGATCACAAGCCATCATAATAATCGAAGCTTACCATTTCTATTTAAAAATATCCCCAAGGCAGTCGAACTGGTCGATTCTCGCATTTTCGCCATAAGGTAACCCACAAAGCAGGTTTGGTTGCCTATACCTGCTCGAGCTACCCCAAATTCATATATTATACGCCCCATAACTCTTCTCGGATTTTGAGCTTTGCCCGCTTCACGGTTTTGACAGCCCTCATCACTTCCCTCCTCGACCGAACATCATACGGTCCGCATGGGCCATGAAATAGTCTGCGGTCGCCCTATGTGGGTTCTAATAAATTTTGTAATCCCTTTAATTGTTGGGTGGGGCATCCAAAATGTTAGTACACTTTATTTTGTCAATTGTCGTGTTGGTTGGTCGCGTTTTGTCGTGTGAGGCCCGGTCAAAGATTTGAAGCTCAAGACTTGAAGATTATGCTTCTTCCCTTGCTCAAGCACAAGCAGAAACAAGATCTCAGGTAAGTTGCATATAGATCGACTTTAAGAAACCCAAAGCATAAATGAATGGCGTAATTACCGACCTATCTCAACCCATTCCTTCTCGTCCCTTTTGCTCAAGTTGATCAGGCTTGACTTTCAATGACAGGTGCTAATTATGATTGAAAACATGTCCAACCATTGGACTCCATGCACCAATCACTTCTTACTGAATTCTTGAAGTGATCTGTTGATGAATTGAATAGATTCCAAGGTAGTCGACCGGTCTTGACCGGTCGGTCCAACATTGCGATTCAGTACAGCAAGCTTGCTGTAGTAGTTCTGGCAAGATGGCTGACCGGTCTTGACCGGTTGATCAGGCACAACAAATATGAACAGCGACCTTGCCGTGTTAAAATTAGCTGGACAGCCAACCGGTCCTGACCGGTCAGCCTGAAGTGGAAAATCTGTCTAGCAGCCTTGCTGGAATTGAAGTAGCTGGACAGCCGACCGGTCTTGACTGGTCGGCTAGTAGTTCAAAAAGTGTCCAGCAGCTGTGCTGCATTGAACCAGGTAGGCAGCCGACCGGTCTTGACTGGTCGGTCTGCATATATGTGTGAGTCCAGCAAGCCTATCCGACCAGTCAAGACCGGTCGGACAGACCCAAATGAGGTCAAGCATTTTGAATTACGACCGACCTGTCCGACCGGTTTATCCGTTGGGACCATCATTTGGGGCTCTATAAAGCCATATTTCAGAGGCTTACTTGGGTATGCATTCAACACCCATCAAGAGCCAAGTGAGAGAGTCTTTACTCACATCTTCCTACCCTCGTTCTTAACTCCCTTGAGTTCATCATTCAAACCTAGCCATTAATGGCTTGTCATTGAGTATTCAAAGCTCGGTTTGAAGTATGAACTCAAGATTTGCATTCATGGCTGACCTACCTTCGAAATATCTTTATGAGTCTTTTATAGCCATTGAATGTTGAAGTTTGGTAGTTCCCTCATAACCATTGCATTGAATAGGCAAGAGGAACCTGACCATCTCTCTCCCAACTACCTGGCATAATCATACACACATCATTTACATCGGTAGCTGATCTTGGGAGCACAAAGAGAAGCTGAAGCACGTGGAGCTGAAGCTGCTCATCAAAGGCATTGAATCGGGGCTCAATCGTCTAGGTATGTCTAGTATTTGAGAGTCCATTTATTGAATTACTATTCCCTGGATTGGGAAACTCCGACGGGAGTGTACGTGGCCATCCTTGGATTAGGATTGGTGAGAGTTTGAGATCCAAACTCGTCAAGTCCCTAGATTGGGCCATCGGCGGATGGTAAATTCGGTCCTAGATCAAAGGATATTAAGGTTGATGGTTAACATGATTTAAAATCATGACTATAGTGAAATTCGGTGTTCTCATATGTTAAGATCGTGAACCGGGAGTAGAGTAGGGAAACCGAACCACTATAAATCGTTGTGTATTGTGAGATTGAATGATTGATATGTGTTAAATAGTTTAGTCAATCATAAATGCTAACTGTTTGATGAAATGCCTATGATAGTCATTTCTTGCAACTTAACCATATATTTGCCTTGAATGTTATTGTGATAATCATAGTTGGTAAGATTGACTTGATTTAGTTTTAAATTGTAATTGGAAATTCAAAAAGTCCTATTCACCCCCCTCTAGGACATTAGGCATATCTCCAAGTATCTCTACAAGTGGTAAAACCGCAATTTCAATTGGTATCAGATCGGGTTCCTCCGCTCAGGTTTAAAAATCCGGAGTAAGATCCTAAGAGAACTTAAAAATATGTCTAGAGAGGACTCTACCTCCATTACTAAACCTCCCTTCTTTGATGGTTCAAACTATACATATTGGAAAGCCCGAATGCGCATCTTTTTTTAATCCATTGATTCGGACGTTAGGGACATGGTTGATATTGGATATAAACCCCCAATGGATATTATATGTAATGAAGGTGAACCGGATGTCCTCAGGCCAAGAGAGAAGGCTATGTGGACAGATTATGATAAAGCTCAACGTGTTCATAATGCCAAAGGCCTGAATGCCATTTTTTGTTTAGTGTCTAAAGATGAATTTGGTCGGATTCAAAATTGCACAACCAGTAGCAGGCATGGGATATTCTTGAAGTTACACATGAAGGAACAAGCGTTGTCAAACGCTCAAAACTTCAGCGCCTCACTACAGAATTCGAAAACATAAGAATGGAGGAGCATGAAACATTTATGGACTTTTATACCAGACTGAACAAGATCACAAATGACATGTGTGGTTTGGGGGAACCTGTTCCGGAGAATAGACTGTGTAGGAAAATTCTGAGAGCCTACCGGAACGGTTCTCTACCAAAGTTATTACTTTAGAAGAATGTCGGGATCTAGATACCATGAAAGTTGAAGAATTACTAGGGTCCCTTCAAACCCATGAGTTATATTTCAAAACTCCCTCCAAATCCAAAAGTATAGCCCTGAAATCTTCCCACAAGAAACAACATTCTGAATATGAAAGTGAAGAAGATCCAGACATAGAAGAAATGACACTTATGGTCAAGAAATTTTAAAAATTCTTCAAAACTAGGGGAAATACTTCTAGAAGGAAACCCTACTAGAAGGGGAAACCTTTTGACTCTAAGAACAACAAAGGAAATTTTTTTAAGTCTTTTCCTCAATGTTACAAGTGTAGAGGATTTGGTCACATTGTATCTGAGTGCACCGATAAAAAAACTAAGAAAAAGGCAATGGCGGCTACATGGGATGATACAGAAGATTCTGAATCAGAATCAAACATATACCAAAGTGATGAGGAACAAGGCTCCATCAAAATTTTAATGGCTTCCATCACTGATATTGTGCCTCAAATTGAGACCATTGTAAAGATCACCGAAGACATTGATGATCATGAATCCTCTAACACTGAAAATGATTCCTTAAGTGATGATGAGGATGAGGATGAAGGCCTTCAGGAGGTATATAACCAACTATACATTGAAAATATGAATACCATTAAAAAGTTGGGCCAAATGAAGGCTGAAAATGATAAATTGACAAAAAGTCTTGACGGATTGAAAATTGAGAATCAAAAGATGAGTCAAGATGTAGAAGAACTGAAAAGGAAGAATGATGAGCTTGAACAAGAAAAGAAAAAAATTCATGAGTGTTGAATCCCTCGATAAGCATGCTAGATTTGAGAAGGAACTCAAAGAGGCAAATACTGAAATTGATCATCTTAAGTGTCAAGTTGTTGACTCCAGAAGACGTTTCACCCAAGGAGAAGAAAACCTTGAAAAACTCTTAGGTGTTGTAAGATCACCAATGGACAGAAGAGGTTTGGGCTATGACAGTCACACTTCAAAAACTACCTCAGTCCATCCGATGGTAAGAAAAGATCATGGTGCATCGGGGAGTAAAACTAAAGCATCTCCTGTTTGCCATGCTTGTGGTGACATTGGCTACCTAAATTTTGAATGCATGGTTTTCAAAAATCTGGTCAGAAACTTGAAAGGAAAATTTGTACCGACCGGGAAAAATGTGCAAGCCAATTGAAAACCTCCTATGCATACTTCACCAAAAAGAGGAAATATAAGAAAGAATTATCCTACACTTCCTATGAAGGACACGAGGATGGATGAATTGTTAGAGCAAGTCAAAATGCTGAATTTAAAAACTGCTCTTCTCTTGCGTGAAAAAGGAAAATCTGCTTCTCCCACAAAAACTAGAGAATCTCACCATAAGAATATCACTCATAAAAGGACAACAACTAAATGGGTAGTTAAGAACAAGTGTTTGGTCATTCATATTGCCCTAAAAGCTGGGAATACCCCTAGATGGTACTTGGATAGTGGTTGCTCTAGACATATGACAGGTGATATAGATCTCAATTTTGTGCATATGACGAATTTGATGGTGGGTCTGTCACATTTGGTGATGGGAGCATGGCTAAAATCATTGGTAAAGGAACCATCACTGGGCCAGGTTTGCCCGAAATCGAAAATTTGCTTTATGTTGATGGTCTTAAACACAACCTTCTAAGTATCTCACAAATTTGTGATGAAGAGCACTCAGTAAGCTTCTCCAAAGATATGTGCAAGATCCTGAACTCCACAAGAAAATTAGTCATGAAAGGTTTACGCACAGGAGACAACTGCTATGTCATTGAAAATCACAACAATCAAAGCTCCTCCACCATGTGTCACGTGGCCATTAAGGATGAAACATAACTGTGACAGCATCGACTCGGTCATGTTCATTATAGAAATCTATTTAAATTGAGTCAGAAAAAATTGGTGAGAAGTCTACCTAAGATGAGTAAAGGTCCTAAAGCTGTGTGCATAGCTTGCCAAAAAGGTAAACAAATCAAGGTTGCACACAAGAGAACCTCTATCCTGGTCACATCAAAACCATTTAAACTGCTACACATGGACCTAGTTGGTCCTACTAAGGTTTTTAGCCAAGGTGAAAAACGATACTTTTTTGTAGTCGTTGATGATTACTCTATATTCACATGGGTCGCCTTCCTAAGAGAAAAATCTGACACATTTGAAGAATTTCAAAAACTAGTGAAGCGACTGCAGAATGAGAAAGGATACATGGTAGCCAGAATTAGGAGTGATCACGGTGGTGAATTTGAAGATCATCGTTTAAAGAAATTATGTGATGAATTGGGTATTCGTCATGAGTTCTCAGCACCCAAAACACCTCAACAAAATGGGGTGGCTGAAAGAAAAAAATCGAGTATTGTTGGATATGGCCATAGCTATGCTTAATAATAAGAACCTTACAAAAAATCTGTGGGCCGAAGCAGTAAACACTGCCTGCTATATTATAAATCGAGTTTATTTGAGGGCAGGTTTAAACAAAACTGCTTATGAACTGTGGTGTGGAAAGACACCAAATGTGAAATACTTTAAGGTCTTTGGTAGTACATGTTATATTCTAAGAGACCGTGAAAATTTGGGAAAGTTTGACTCCAAAAGTGATGAGGGTATCTTCTTAGGGTACTTATTAAATAGTAGAGCCTTTGGTGTCTACAACATTCGAACCTCATCAGTTCAAGAGTCAATCAATGTGACTGTATATGATAAATTGGATAAATCAGTGTCTCCATCTGATGAAAAAGAAGATGAGGGTATATGCGAGATAGGCAAATCTGATAAACAACCCTCATCTCCAAATGCCCCCACTACTCCTAGTGATGTACAAGTTGTCAAGGATCACCCCCTCAATCAAATCATTGGGGATCCTAACGCTGGTGCCAAAACCAGGAGACAGTTGGAGGCAGTCAACAGTCACCTGTGTTTCACTTCTAAAATAGAACAAAAAAATGCTGATGAAGCTCTAAACGATGAATTCTTGATCCTTGCAATGCAAGAAGATCTTCAACAATTCATTAGAAATGAGGTTTGGTATCTGGTCGATAGGCCTGAAAGGAAAAATATTATTGGAACCAAATGGATTTTTAAGAATAAATCCGATGAATCTGGGAATGTAATACGAAATAAGGCTCGGTTAGTTACTCAGGGATATTCACAAATTGAAGGAATTGATTTTGATGAAACATTTGCTCCTGTAGCTAAACTCGAGTCTATTAGAATTCTTATGGATGTTGCTTGTGCTTTAAAGTTCAAACTATTTCAAATGGATGTAAAAAGTGCCTTTTTTAATGGTATTCTTGATGAGGAAGTGTATGTTGAACAACCAAAAGGATTCATTGATCCAAAATATCCTCATAAAGTATACCGATTGAAAAAAGCTCTTTATGGACTTAAGCAAGCTCCCCGTGCATGGTATGAACGCCTAACTCACTTTCTTATAGACCATGATTTTGCTAGGGGGAGCGTTGACAAAACTCTCTTTATAAGAGAAGCTGAGAATTCCGTGTTGATTGCCTAGATTTATGTGGATAACATTGTTTTTGGATCCACACGTGAGAAAATGTCCATCTCCTTTGCTACATTAATGACATCAGAATTTGAAATGAGTATGGTAGGAGAACTTAACATGTTTCTAGGATTACAAGTAAAACAACTTGCATCAGGGATATTCATTACCCAATCCAAGTATGCTAAAGATTTGGTTAAGAGATTTGGCTTAGACTCTGGTCGATCTTACACTACCCCTATGAGCACCACTGTTAAACTATCGAAAGATCTTGCAGGGAAAAGTGTAGATCAACATCTTTATAGAAGCATGATTGGTAGTCTTTTTTTATCTCACGGCTAGTAGACCAGATATTGCATTTAGTGTAGGTACATGTGCTCGGTTTCAGGCTGATCCCAAAGAATCTCACCTCACCATTGTTAAGCATATCATCCGGTTTGTAGGATGCACCACCGAATACGGTCTTTGGTACCCATTTGATTCATCCATAGATATTGCGGGGTATTCAGATGCCGATTGGGCTGGTAACATGGATGATCACAATTCAACAAGTGGCGGGTGCTTTTATGTTGGAAATTTCCTTGTGGCGTGGCATAGTAAGAAACAAAACTCCATTTCTTTATCTACAGCAGAGGCAGAATATATTGCTGCCAGCAATTGTTGTGCTCAATTATTATGGATGAAGCAAACCTTGTCGGATTAAGGGATTAATCAAGGCAGTATGACCTTATTTTGCGATAATACCAGTGCTATTAACATTTCGAAAAACCCGGTCCAACATTTACGCACAAAGCATATTGATATTAGGCACCACTTTATTCGAGAATTGGTTGAAGATCAAATAATATCTCTCGAACATGTGCCTATCGAGAATCAACTAGCTGACATCCTAATGAAACCCTTGGACTCAGTTCGCTTTGCGAACCTCCAGAAGTCCATTGGTGTTGGGTGTGTCTAATTCATCTAACAAGTGTATGTTTTGCAGGTAATATCTGAGGATTAAGCCTCTCTATCTGATCTTTATAGGTATATCTGAGGACCTTTGCTTCTTTTCTCATTGCTCTCTAAGAATATCCGGGAACATAGTCCCATTTTTTTGTTTTGCATTGTTAAATCTGGACCTTTAAGGGTCCCTCATTTTGTGTCGGGATAATTATTTTGGTACACCATGAGCATGGGTCTTGTATCCTCAAGTAAGGGTATTTGGATTTAAAATCTAATGGTTTGTCCAAAGGATAGACCTTCTATCCAGTCAATCCAGTGTAAAATCACTTTGTTTGCTGCTAATATAGCTGACCGACCAGTTAAGACTGGTCGGGCTACCACAAGACCTGTCTGGATGCACCATTTCAAGCCCTCCGACCGGTCAAGACCGGTCAGTCTACCAAAAGACCTGTCTGGACGCACCAATTTCAAGCCATCCGACCGATCAAGACCGGTCGGGCAAACCTAGACCGGTCAACTTCATACGGCTGTCCGTCCGTGGGGGGCCTTTATAAGCATTTAGACCACATTTGAGTCCCTCATTTCTCCATTTCTCACCTACACTTGGTGCTCCAACTTCTCCTCTTACCATCTCCTAGCATCCCAAGGTGATTCTTCCCAAGATTGGAGGTTCCAACCTCATCTACATTGCTCTACACCACTCTCATTCTATAGGTAAGGGATTCACTCCCATCTTTCTTTGATAAATCCTTTCCTTTGAAATCTAGGAGTGATTTAGGGTGGTTTATTGTGCCTCCAATGTCTTCCCAAGAGAGTGAAGATGAGCTCCCCTTGAGGCGGAGTGGTCGGTCCAAGGCAAAAGCTAAACCTCCTCCTCGCCCTTTAAAATTAAAGAAAACCCTATCAAAAGGGCAAGGGGCTGCCTCATCTTCCATTCCCCCACCTCAATCTCAATCCTTGGGTCAAAATGTCTCATCCCATCTCACCCATTGGGATGACTTTAAGGATAAAGAGGTGGTGTGTGAAAAGTCCGAAAATTTGAATGACTTGGCCAAATATAATGTCATTTCCATGCTGAAAGCCATCAATTGGGCTCTCGTACTCCACATGGGTGGCCCTGTCCAGTTTGAGGTAGTTAGGAGGTTCTATTCCTCCTGTGTTCATGTCACGGCCTCTCCCCCCTCTTTTAAAGTTGAGGTTGGTGACCGGGTGCGCGTCTTTACTTTGAACTCCATCTCTCAATTCATTGGAGTACAAATTGTTGATGAGTCTCCTGTTGATTTTTCCACTCTAGGACCTAAACCTAATGAAGTCATTGCCCAATTTCTATGTGGTAGTGGGTCGCCTAAGTGGGTCGGAGGTGCACTTCGGGCATCCTCCATGCTATGGGATTATCTATACTTCACAACCTATTCTTCCGAAATGTGTATCCCAGAAAGAGCAACAAGGCGGATGTCACTGAAACCATGTTTCGTCTGCTCTATTGAGTTGGTTAGGGTCATTCCCTTTGCCTACCATCTCGGATCATGTCTATTATTCAACAGGTTATCTTACATGACGATGGAAAATCCTCCATTCTTCCTTTTGGGCATCTCATATGCCAATTTGCTGATGTTATTGGCATTGTTAGTCCCTTTGATAAAATTCACAAGCCAATCATTATCAATCGCACCATCATTGCTAGAATGGAGCTTACCCAAGAGGCCATACGAGTCGTCATTTGTAGGAGCAGCAGCATGATCCGACGGAGCCATCCCAGCCTGAGGCTCCACCCATCTCCACTGAACCTTCCCAGACTTCACCTTTTGCTCCTTCCTCCGATCCTTCCCTTGATCCTCGGTCTGCTCCGAGTCGATTTAGTACACCTCCTCAAGCTTTCTCTCGACGTAGATCCCCTTCCATCGATCCTCCATCATATATTGCTGAGCTTCACCAGAATCAAGAGCGTCTATTTCAGCGACTCGACGGGATCGAGCAGAGCGAGCAGCAGCTTTTGCAGGGACAGGCCACTATTCTTGTACAGCAGGAGGCCATTGTGACTGGCCTCGCACAGTTGGAGAGGCGGATGGAGATGTGGGAGCGTGCGGCACGTGGGGATGTTCCACCCCCCGATCTAAGAGATGGATCGGACTACTAGTCACATATGTCTTGGTCACAGTTCTCTTTTTGTATGACCAATGATATCGTCTGGATTTCATGTACTATTCTTCTATGGGTTTGACTGTATATTTTGCGCGGATTGATGCATATTGACATTGGGCTGCTTGCCCATTTTTCTGTCTGTATGGATGCTATTTTTGTTCGCTATAGTTATATCTTTTTCTCTTTTCTATGAGCGTTTGATCCTTTATTGCATATCTGTGGGAGGTTGGATGGTTCGGGCATTTCGCCCTTATTAGCTCATGGTTTGTGTTCTTTTCTTTGTCTGGATATACATCTGGAGGGATGGTTGGTTGATTGGGCTATAAGCCCTCTATGCTTTCATGATTATTTGTATATCTAGCATGTTTAGTTCCTTAAATCACCTCAAGGCTTCAATTTCTATATCTCTTCCCTGTTTATGTGATTGACATATTTTTGGCGCTAACCTTACAGCTTTCTTAGGCATATCTTTTTTCTGGCTAACCCTTGTCAATTACTAACAAAAAGGGGGAGAATTGTAATATACAGAATAAATTTTAGGTGTATAAATTTTTTTATTAGAAAATTAAGATAAAATCTGACCATTGAGTGGATCATATGACACTTGAACATAAATATAGATCAATTTGTTTTATGAAATACCGATCTAAACCATGGATCGTACATCCATGTCATATAAAACGAAAACGTACAGTCGGATCGTCAATTCGAGTGCTATAAATGGTCCGATCGATGGACGAATGACTTAAATCCTCTAAATTGACTATCTTAGAGAATGATCCATCCAATGTGTGCCGATCATCTTGTAAATCGTATTATAACGTTCAAAATGGTATAAGTATGATAATTTTTCCTAAGTAGAACTTGAGATGTGAGGCCGGATATATGGATGGCCACAATTTATCGAAGATATTAACCAATCTAGTAATCTGATTTATGTAAAACTACTTTCATATGATTCATCTTAAGTAGACCCATTATGCTATCTGATTTGATCATATCATATATATACTTAGATCTTTCTAATCATGTGCATGTGTATACTGCATCATCATGACCACCCATTACCTCATCTATCATACATAGTTGAACATTGCCACTATTTTTCCATGTACATGTATATCATGGTCTATGATTCTGTGTGGTTAGAATTTAATATTTTATAACCATGTGTAACATACAAGGTTGGCACACACACAAACATGTATATACTCCCACCCATGATATTGAGAGAGTACATTTGATAGGTGTGCCCTCATGGCTATGAACGGTAATACATCATATCTCGTTATCCGAGTATCTTTTGAGAGTGAAATAAATTTTAATAGGATGTGATCACTTTTAAGGAACAAATAAATGTTTTAGATGATGATGACCACCTATGTGGGACCCACTTTGAGAGTGGCACGTGTACGTACTCTAAGCTACACTCTTAAATAAGATTTTCTCTTAAATCCCTCTCTCGTAACATTTTTCTTAAATTTCTCTTTTCATAACTTTTTCCTTAATACCTCACATGTTACATAAAATAAACCCTTTAAAAAGAGGTGTGCACCACTTCTTACCGTCATTGCACACATACACACAAAGTGAGAAAGAGGTCTTAATAAGTGGGCCCTGTTTCGACCCTACTTGATCTGAGTCGCTCAATCTTATCCAAAGTGCGCCTTAGAGGTATTTTTCCAATTTGATCTACATCTAATGGTTTAGAATACATTAAATCCCTTTTATCAAAAGACGCGCCAATTTAGATTAAATCGTGAAAGAATATAGATTTTGTTATTTATATGTTGGAATTCTCATCATTTGTTAAGATCCACCATGACCAAATGGTAGATTTTGCATAACCAAACATTGTATTATCTAGAGCATCACTTGATCATGATAGATCACTTGGTAGGGATATAGGTCAACGGTGTAGATCATACTTCGATCAAGTGTAGTGGGCCCCACATTGAAGGAATGATCAATAATCACACTAAAAAAAAATAGATCCGTTCAAATAGACGTGATCCTGCCCATGGAGCGGACCACATATCATTACTTATGCCGTTAGATGGTGGCCCACTACGAGATCAAGATGTGTGGATGATAAATGATGAGAAATCTTAAATTTAGATTTAATGTTGTACTTGAATGAGATGCACAATGATCATCTCATATGGTGGACCTTACAGTGAGTGGTCACGATCACTCAAGGTGGGCCCCACTATATGATCTTGATCTATTTAATTAGATTGAGAACGAGATATGAAATCCATGTTAAAGGAATTGAATTTGGGAATAATAAGATCCACCCGACCCAGATCTAGATCGGATCATCTGATCAAGGATCAATTAGGGTCGTTGGACCAAAATTGTGAAAAATAAGGAAATGAACGGTCGGATCGGATGGATCTTAACACATAATTGTTATAAAGGTTGATCTTGACCTTAGACCCACTTAAATCATATTTAAACCCATGATTCTTGATATATGAATAAGATTTGACTAGTGAATGGACCCGATTATTCACTTAAGGTCGCAAGTGGACCATCTTAAAACCAATATGATCTGATATTGATCTTGATTTCAGATCATGAATCAATTCCATCTAAACCATATAAAATGTGTCTAAACCCTTGGATTAGTAATTCAACTAGTCATAACCGTCCATCAAGTGGTGAATTGATCAAAATGGAAGATTAAGTATATAAGAACCTAGATCCAACCGACCATATCTTAAATGAACGATTCTAATTAAAGTTTAACGGTCAGATCGAAAGGATCTCGGGTTTATATGAAAATAAAGCCAAAATGAACGGTTAAGATTGGTAGATCATGAACTAAATGTGAAATATGCCTAAACCAAAGGTGTGGATCGTTAGCTTGATGATCTAATTGTCAAATCAACGGTCATACTTGTTTATTAACGGATAATAATTGATTATATCATGAAATTAAGTATGAAAGTAACCCTATTCGCATAACATTTAAAAGGGAACCCAACGAGAACGAAAATCGAGAACCCGTCAACTAGTCGCAGAGGATTGTATCCAAGGAGCTCAAGCAGAATAAAACTTTTGAGTAAGTAACACTACACCAGGATGGTATTTCCAGCATGCATTCATTATGCATTCATGAATCTTATGATATAAACTGCTTATTTGATATATGTCATTATCGGAAATGTGATGTTGAAGTTGAACACCAGACAACTCGGGGATAGAAATCCCTTAAATTCTCGGGCAGAGTTCCCAATCGGAACCCGAGTTGGTACCAATAGGGCCTCCTCCCAAGGCTGCGGCTTAGGGCTAGAGAAGGAGTATAGTCAGCTCTAGAATAAACTACTCATCGTTGAATGGGTGTTGGCAGGCCGGAAGCTGTGCGCAGCCATGGCCCTGGTGATTCATGAGTATGGAGTTGTTTATATGATAGATGGCATATTTTATTGTTATTTTGGTAAACATGATATGTATTGAATCATGCAAATTATTGTTACTTATTGGGCTTCTAGCTCACGATGTTGTATATGGAAACCATCCAGGAAAAGACATAGTGGAGGCATCTTTATGAAGATGACTTCGACAGAATAACTGGTGGAGGAGCTAGAAGGAAATAAGAGAATTTAGTCTTTATATCTATGATGTTATTTATGTTTTGAGTGATTTAGTTCAGACATAAGCCTTAGGGCCATTTGATACTTTGAGACAATTAATAATTAGTTATATGCTATGATGATGATTAAACTTTTATTTTAGTGGGTGAATGTGTTACGGTTTAATCTTAGCACAATATGATAGCTAATACCTCGAACTCGATACCCGAATTGATAGAATTCGGATATCCAAGGTTGGGGTGTTACAAGAATCATCCCACCTAGAAGGTCCGATTATATCTTTTTGCAGGACTTTGTAGGTGCAAGCATTAAGGGGGAGATTTTGAAGAAAATCGAGTCTGTACACGTCCTTTTGTAAAGATCACTTTGTATATATGTATAGACATGTAATTGGGTGTATGTTTCTTTTAGTTTAAGGGTCCATAATGATAAGGCAGTCATGATGTGTCTAGGATAAATGTTTTGTCACGCAATTGACAAAGGGAGAGATTGTTAGTACACTTTATTTTGTCAATTGTCGTGTTGGTTGGTCGCATCTTGTCATGTAAGCCCCGACCGAAGATTTGAAGCTCAAGACTTGAAGATTATGCTTCTTCCCTTGCTCAAGCTCAAGCAGAAACAAGATCTCAGGTAAGTTGCATATAGATCGACATTAGGAAACCCAAAACATAAATGAATGGCGTAATTACTGATCTATCTCAACCCATTCCTTCTCGTCCCTTTTGCTCAAGTTGATCAGGCTTGACTTTCAATGACAGGTGCTAATAATGATTGAAAACATGTCCAACCATTGGACTCCATGCACCAATCACTTCTTATTGAATTCTTGAAGTGATCTGCTGATGAATTGAATAAATTCCAAGGCAGCTGACCGGTCATGACCGGTCGAACTAACCCTTCATCTTCATCCAGCAGCTTTGTCATTTAAAGTAGTCTTGCTGAACAGGCAGCCGACCGGTCTTGACCGGTCGGTCTAGCATTACGATTCGGTACAACAAGCTTGCTGCAGTAGTTCTGGCAAGACGACCGACCGGTCTTGACCGGTCGGTCAGGCACAACAAATATGAACAGCGACCTTGCTGTGTTAAAATTAGCTGGACAGTCGACCGGTCGGCCTGAAGTGCAAAATCTGTCCAGCAGCCTTGCTGGAATTGAAGTAGCTGGATAGCTGACTGGTCTTGACCGGTAAGCCAGTAGTTCAAAAAGTGTCCAGCAGCTGTGCTGCATTGAACCAGGTAGGCAGCCGATCGGTCCTGACGTGTCGGTTTGCATATATGTGTGAGTCCAGCAAGCCTATCCGACCGATCTTGACCGGTCGGACAGACCTAAATGAGGTCAAGCATTTTGAATTATGACCGACCTATCCGACCGGTTGAGATCTTTCTCTGACAGGTCGAGTGTGACCGTTTTTTATCCGTTGGGACCATCATTTGGGGCTCTATAAAGCCATATTTCAGAGGCTTACTTGGTATGCATTCAACACCCATCAAGAGCCAAGTGAGAGAGTCTTTACTCACATCTTCCTACCCTCCTTGCTCTTAACTCCCTTGAGTTCATCATTCAAACCTAGCCATTAATGGCTTGTCATTGAGTATTCAAAGCTCGGTTTAAAGTATGAACTCAAGATTTGCATTCATGGCTGACCTACCTTCGAAATATCTTTATGAGGTCTTTTATAGCCATTGAATGCTGAAGTTTGGTAGTTCCCTCATAACCATTGCATTGAATAGGTAGGAGGAACTTGACCATCTCTCTCCCAACTACCCGGTATAATCATACACACATCATTTGCATCGGTAGCTGACCTTGGGAGCACAAAGAGAAGCTGAAGCACGTGGACTTGAAGCTACTCATCAAAGGCATTGAATCGGGGCTCAATCGTCTAGGAATGTCTAGTATTTGAGAGTCCATTTATTAAATTGCTATTCCCTGGATTGGGAAACTCCGGCGGGAGTGTACGTGGCCGTCCTTGGATTAGGATTGGTGAGAGTTTGATATCAAAACTCGTCAAGTCCCTGGATTGGGCCATCGACGGATGGTAAACGCGGTCCTAGATCAAAGGATATTAAGGTTGATAGTTAACCTGATTTAAAACCACGACTATAGTGAAATTCGATGTTCTCATAGGTTGAGATCGTGAACCGGGAGTGGAGTAGGGAAACCGAACCACTATAAATCGTTGTGTATTGTGAGATTGAATGATTGCTATGTGTTGAAGAGTTTAGTCAATCATGAATGCTAACTGTTTGATGAAATGCCTATGATAGTCTTTTCTTGCAACTTAACCATATATTTACCTTGAATGTTATTGTGATAATCATAGTTGGTAAGATTGACTTGATTCAGTTTTAAATTGTAATTGAAAATTCAAAAAGTCTTATTCACCCCCCTCTAGGACATTAGGCATATCTCTGAGTATCTCTACAATCGGTAAAACTGCAATTTCACAAAACCGCGCGGATCAGAAGCCATGATAATAAGCAAAACGTACCATTTCTACTAACAATAGCCCCAAGGGAGCCAAATTGGCCGATACTCGCATTTCCAGCATAAGGAAACCCACGGAGCAGGTTTGGTTACCTATACTTGCTCGAGCTACCCCAAATTCATATATTATATGCCTCTTAACTCATCCCAAATTTTGTGGAACGGCCGTTTTAAGGTTTTAACTACTCTCACCTCTTCCGTCCTCAACCAAACATCATGCGGTTTTGATGGCCCTCATCACTTCTGTCCTCGACCGAATGTCATACAGTTTTGACGGCCCTCATTACTTCTATCCCCGACTGAACATCATACAGTCCGCGTGGGCCATGAAATAGTCTGCGGTCGACCTACTTGGGTTCTAATAAATTTTGTAATCCCTTTAATTGTTGGGTGCGGCGTGCAAAACTGCGAGGATCAAAACCCATGATAATAAGCAAAACATACCATTTCTACTAACAATAGCCCCAAGGGAGTCAAATTGGCCGATACTCGCATTTCCGGCATAAGGAAACCCGCGGAGCAGGTTTGGTTACCTATACTAGTTCGAGCTACCCCAAATTCATAAATTATATGCTCCTTAACTCATCCCAAATTTTGTGGAATGGTCGTTTCACGGTTTTGACTACTCTCATCACTTCCGTCCTCAACCAAACATCATACGGTTTTGACGGCCCACATCACTTCCGTCCTCGACCGAACCTCATACAGTTTTGACAGCCCTCATCACTTCCATCCCCTATCGAACATCACACAGTTTTGACAGCCCTCAAAACTTCTATCCCCGACCGAACATCATATGGTCTGCATGGGCCATGAAATGGTCTGCGACTGCCCTACGTGGGTTTTAATAAATTTTGTAATCCCTTCAGTTGTTGGGCATGACATCCAAAACCGAACGGATCACAAGCCATGATAATAATCAAAACTTACCATTTCTACTAAAAATAGCCCCAAGGCACTTGAATGGGTTGATGCTCGTATTTTCGGCATGAGGAAACCTGTGGAACAAGTTTGGTTACCTATACTACCTTGAGCTACCCTAGATTCATATATTATACACCCCTTAACTCATCCCAAATTTTGTGGAACGGCCGTTTCATGGTTTTGACTCCCCTCATCACTTCCGTCCCCGACCAAACATCATACGGCCATGAAATAGTCTGCGGCCGCCCTACATGGGTTCTAATAAATTTTCTTAGCGCTTTCCATGTTGGCCACGACGTCTAAAACCTCACGGATCACAAGCCATGATAATCACCAAAGCTTATCATTTCTACTTAAAAATATCCCTAAGGCAGTCGAATTGGTCTATTCTTGCATTTTCGGCAAAAGGTAACCCACGGAGGAAGTTTGGTTGCCTATACTTGCTCGAGCTACCCTAAATTCATATATTATACGCCCCGTAACTCTTCTCAGATTTTGAGTTATGACCGGTTCACGGTTTTGACGGCCCTCATCACTTCGCTCCTCAACCGAACATCTTGCGGTCCACGTGGGCCATGAAATAGTCTGCAGCCGCCTTATGTGGGTTCTAATAAATTTTGTAATCCCTTTATTTGTTGGGTGCGGCATTGAACACCACGCGGATCAGAAGCCATGATAATAAGCAAAACCTACCATTTCTACTAACAATGGCACCAAGGTCGTCAAATTGGCCGATACTCGCATTTCCGGCAAGATGAAACTCGTGGAGCAGGTTTGGTTACCTATACTAGCTCGAGCTACCCCAAATTCATATATTATATGCCCCTTAACACATCCCGAATTTTGTGGAACGACTATTTCATAGTTTTGACTACATTCATCACTTCCGTCCTCAACAGAACATCATCTAGTTTTGATGGCCCTCATCACTTCTGTCCTCGACCGAACCTCATACGATTTTGACAGCCATCATCACTTCTGTCCCCTACCGAACATCATATAGTTTTGACAACCCTCATCATTTCTATCCTCGACCAAACATCATACGGTCCACGTGGGCCTTGAAATAGTCTGCGACTGCCCTATGTGGGTTCTAGTAAATTTTGTAATCCCTTCAATTGTTGGGCACGACATCCAAAACTACGCGGATCACAAGCCGTGGTAATAACCAAAGCTTACAATTTCTACTAAAACTAGCCCCAAGGCAGTAAAATTGGTCGATACTCACATTTTCGGCGTAAGGAAACCTACGGAGTAAGTTTGGTTACCAATACTAGCTCGAGCTACCCCAAATTCATATATTATACGCCCCGTAACTCATCCTGAATTTTGAGTTACGGCTGTTTCACGGTTTTCACGGCCTCAATCACTTCCATCCTCGACCGAGCATCGTATGGTCCGCGTGGGCGAAGAAATAGTCTGTCGCCGCCCTACGTTGTTTCTAATAAATTTTCTAAGCCCTTTCCATGTTGGCCGCGAGGTCTAAAACCGCACGGATCATAAGTCGTGATATAACCAATGCTTACCATTTCTACTAAAAATAGCCCCAAGGCAGTCAAATTGGTCGATACTTGCATTTTCGGCATAAGGAAACATACAGAGCAAGTTTGGTTACCTATACTAGCTCGAGCTATCCCAAATTCATATATTATACGCCCTATAATCCATCTCAGATTTTGTGGTACGGCCGTTTCACGGTTTTGACTACCCTCATCACCTCTGTCCCCGACTAAACATTGTACGGTCTCCGTGGGGCTTGAAATAGTCTGCGGCCGCCCTATGTGGGTTCTAATAAATTTTGTAATCCCTTTAATTGTTGGGCATAACATAAAAAACCGCGCGGATCACAAGCCGTGATAATAACCAAAACATACCATTTCTACTAAAAATAGCCCTAAGGCAGTCAAATTGACTGATATCGTATTTTCGGCATAAGGTAACACACACAGCAGGTTTGGTTACCTATACTAGCTCGAGCTACCCTAAATTCATATATTATACGCTCCTTTACTCTTCCCGGATTTTGAGGTACAGTCCGTTTCACGGTTTTGACTACCCTCATCACTTCTGTCCCCGATCGAACATCGTACGGTCTCCGTGGGCCATGAAATAGTCTGCGCTCGCACTACGTGGGTTCTAATAAATTTTGTAATCCCTTTAATTGTTGGGCATGACATCCAAAACCGCACGGATCACAAGCCATGGTAATAACCAAAACATACCATTTCTACTAAAAATAGCCCCAAGGCAGTTAAATTGTTCGATGCTCGTATTTTCGGCATGAGGAAACCTACGGAGTTTGGTTACCTATACTACCTTGAGCTACCTCAAATTCATATATTATACACCCCTTCACTTATCCTGGATTTTGAGGTATGACTGTTTCACGGTTTTGCCCTCATCACTTTCGTCCCCGACCAAACATCGTACGGTCTGCATGGGCCATGAAATAGTCTGCGGCTGCCCTACATGGGTTCTAATAAATTTTCTTAGCCCTTTCCATGTTGGCCACGACATCTAAAACCTCGCGGATCATAAGCCGTGATAATATCCAAAGCTTACCATATCTACTTAAAAATACCCCCAAGGCAGTCGAACTAGTTGATTCTCATATTTTCGGCATAAGGTAACCCACAAAGCAAGTTTGGTTGCCTATACCTGCTCGAGCTACCCCAAATTCATATATTATATACGCCCCGTAACACTTCTTGGATTTTAAGCTATGACCGGTTCACGGTTTTGACGGCCCTCATCACTTCCCTCCTCGTCCGAACATCATACGGTTCGCCTGGGCCATGAAATAGTCTGCAGTCGCCCTACGTGAGTTCTAATAAATTTTGTAATCCCTTTAATTGTTGGGTGCGGCGTCTAAAACTGCGCGGATCAGAACCTATGATAATAAGCAAAACATACCATTTCTACTAACAATAGCCCCAAGGGACTCAAATTGGCCGATACTATCAATTTCGGCACAAGGAAACCCGCGAAGCAGGTTTGGTTACCTATACTAGCTCGAGCTACCCCAAATTCATATATTATATGCTCCTTAGCTCATCCCAAATTTTGTGGAATGGCCGTTTCACAGTTTTGACCACTCTCATCACTTTCGTCCTCAACCGAACATCATACGGTTTTGACGGCCCACATCACTTCCGTCCTCGACCGAACCTCATAAAGTTTTGACAGCCCTCATCACTTTCGTCCCCTACCGAACATCGCATAGTTTTGACAGCCCTCAAAACTTCTATCCTCGACCGAACATCATATGGTCCTGCATGGGCCATGAAATGGTCTGCTACCGCCTTACGTGGGTTCTAATAAATTTTGTAATCCCTTCAATTGTTGGGCATGACATCCAAAACTGAGTGGATCACAAGCCATGATAATAACCAAAACATACCATTTCTACTAAAAATATCCCCAAGGCACTTAAATGGGTTGATGCTCGTATTTTCGGCATGAGGAAACCTGCGGAGCAAGTTTGGTTACCTATACTACCTTGAGCTACCCCAAATTCATATATTATACACCCTTTAACTCATCCCAGATTTTGTCGAATGACCGTTTCACGGTTTTGACTCCCCTCATCACTTCCGTCCTCGACCAAACATCGTACGGTCTGTATGGGCCATGAAATAGTTTGCAGACGCCTTACATGGGTTCTAATAAATTTTCTTAGCCCTTTCCATGTTGGCCACGACGTCCAAAACCTCACGGATCACAAGCCGTGATAATATCCAAAGCTTACCATTTCTACTTAAAAATATCCCTAAGGCAGTCAAACTGGTCGATTCTCGCATTTTCAGCAAAAGGTAACCCACGGAGCAAGTTTGGTTGCCTATACCTACTCAAGCTACCCCAAATTCATATATTATACGCCCCGTAACTCTTCTCGCATTTTGAGCTATGACCGGTTCATGGTTTTGACAGCCCTCATCATTTCGCTCCTCTACTGAACATCATACGATCCACAAGGGCCATGAAATAGTCTGCGGCCGCCCTATGTGGGTTCTAATAAATTTTGTAATCCCTTTATTTGTTGGGTGCAGCATCCAAAAATGCGTGGATCAGAAACCATGATAATAAGCAAAACCTACCATTTCTACTAATAATAGCACCTAAGGTAGTCAAATTGGATGATACTCGCATTTCCAGCATGACCAAACCCGCGGAGCAGGTTTGGTTACCTATACTAGCTCGAGCTACCCTAAATTCATATATTATATGCCCCTTAACTCATCCCGGATTTTGTGGAACGGCCGTTTCACGGTTTTGACTACTCTCATCACTTCCGTCCTCAACCGAACATCATCTGGTTTTGACGGCCCTCATCACTTTTGTCCTCGACCGAATCTCATACGGTTTTGACGGCCCTCATCACTTCCATCCCCTACCGAACATCATACAGTTTTGACAGGCCCTCATCACTTCTATCCCCGACCGAACATCATATGGTCCGCGTGGGCCAAGAAATAGTCTACGACCGCCCTATGTGGGTTCTAATAAATTTTGTAATCCCTTCAATTGTTGGGCACGACGTCCAAAACTATGCGGATCACAAGCCGTGGTAATAACCAAAGCTTACAATTTCTACTAAAACTAGCCTCAAGGCAGTCAAATTGGTCAATACTAACATTTTCGGCATAAGGAAACTTGCGGAACAAGTTTGGTTACCAATACTAGCTTGAGCTACCCCAAATTCATATATTATACGCCCCGTAACTCATCCTGAATTTTGAGTTACGGCCGTTTCACGGTTTTCACGGCCTCCATCACTTCTGTCCTCGACCGAGCATCGTACGGTCTGTGTGGGAAAAGAAATAGTCAGTGCTCGCCCTACGTGGTTTCTAACAAATTTTCTAAGCCCTTTCCATGTTGGCCGCGAAGTCTAAAACCGCATGGATCATAAGTCGTGATAATAACCAATGCTTACCATTTCTACTAAAAATAGCACCAAGGCAGTCAAATTGGTCGATACTAGCATTTTTGGTATAAGGGAACATACGGAGCAAGTTTGGTTACCTATAGTAGCTCGAGCTATCCCAAATTCATATATTATACACCCTGTAACTCATCCCAGATTTTAAGGTACGGTCGTTTCACGGTTTTAACTACCCTCATCACCTCCGTCCCCGACTGAACATTGTACGATCTCCGTGGGGCTTGAAATAGTCTGCGGCCGCCCTATGTGGGTTCTAATAAATTTTGTAATCCCTTTAATTGTTGGGCATAACATAAAAAACCGCGCGGATCACAAGCCGTGATAATAACCAAAACATACCATTTCTACAAAAAAATAGCCCTAAGGCAGTCAAATTGGCTGATACTCGCATTTTCGGTATAAGGTAACACACGGAGCAGGTTTGGTTACCTATACTAGCTCGAGCTACCCCAAATTCATATATTATACACCCCTTTACTCATCCCGGATTTTGAGGTACGACCGTTTCATGGTTTTGACTACCCTCATCACTTCCGTCCCCGGCCGAACATCGTACTGTCTCCATGGGACATAAAATAGTCTGCGCCCACACTACGTGGGTTCTAATAAAATTTTTAATCCCTTTAATTGTTGGGCATGACATCCAAAACAGCGCAGATCACAAGCCATGATAATAACCAAAACATCACCATTTCTACTAAAAATAGCCCCAAGGCAGTTAAATTGGTCAATGCTCGTATTTTGTGGAAACTTCCGGAGCAAGTTGAGTTACCTTTACTACCTCGAGGTACCCCAAATTCATATATTATACGCCCCTTAACTCATCCCGGATTTTGTGGAACGACCGTTTCATGGTTTTGACTACCCTCATCACTTTCGTCCTTAACAAAACATCGTACGGTTTGCATGGGCCATGAAATAGTCTGCGGCCGCCCTACATGGGTTATAATAAATTTTCTTAGCCCTTTCCATTTTGGCCATGACGTCCGGAACCTCACAGATCACAAGCTGTGATAATAACCGAAGCTTACCATTTCTACTTAAAAATATCCCCAAGGTAATCGAACTGGTCGATTCTCCCATTTTTGGCATAAGGTAAACCACGAAGTAGGTTTGGTTGCCTATACCTGCTCGAGCTACCCCAAATTCATATATTATACACCTCATAACTCTTCTCGAATTTTGAGCTATGACCGCTTCACGGTTTTGACCGCCCTCGTCACTTCCCTCCTCGACCGAACATCATACGGTCCGCATGGGCTATGAAATAGTCTGCGGTCGCCCTATGTGGGTTATATTTAATTTTGTAATCCCTTTAATTGTTGGGTGGGGAGTCCAAAACCGCGCGGATCAGAAGCCATGATAATAAGCAAAACATACCATTTGTACTAACAATAACCCCAAGGGAGTCAAATTGGCTGATACTCACATTTTCGGCATCAGGAAACCCGCGGAGCAGGTTTGGTTACCTATACTAGCTCGAGCTACCCCAAATTCATATATTATATTCCCCTTAACTCATCTTGGATTTTGTGGAATGGCCGTTTCAAGGTTTTGACTACTCTCATCACTTCCATCCTCAACCGAACATCTGTGGTTTTGATGGCCCTCATCACTTCTGTCCTCAACCGAATGTCATACAATTTTGATGGCCCTCATCACTTCTATCCCCTTCCGAACATCTTATAGTTTTGACAACCCTCATCACTTCTATCCCCGACCGAACATCATACGGTCCGCGTGGGCCACGAAATAGTTTGCGACCGCCCTACGTGGATTCTAATAAAATTTGTAATCCCTTCAATTGTTGGGCACGACGTCCAAAACTAACTGGATCACCAGCCGTGGTAATAACCAAAGCTTAGAATTTCTACTAAAACTAGTCCCAAGGCTGTCAAATTGGTCGATACTCACATTTTCGGCATAAGGAAACTTGCAGAGCAAGTTCGGTTACCAATACTAGCTCGAGCTACCCCAAATTCATATATTATATGCCCCGTAACTTGTTGAGCTCTTAATTGTGCATATTCTAACCCTAATTCATCACTCATTGTACAAGGTTTGTATGGTTTGTAGGCTAATCCAATGCATGTTTTGTGATTACAGGACTGAGAGTGAACTCCACTCAATTAAAGACAAAAAGGGCTCATTTGGCATCATTCTAATGAAGATTATTTGATGATAAAAGAAGAAAAGAAGAGAGAAAGTGAAAGAAAGAAGCAAGGAAAGAAAAGAAAAAGAAGAAAAAGAACTTGGAAGACTGCCGACCGGTCATGACCCGTCGGCCAAGGGAGGCAGACCGGTCAGCAACCGGTCAGCCATGCATGTTGGAACCTCAATGAACAAGGCCGACCGGTCATGACCGGTCGGCCATGGCTGCTGTAATACAAGAGAAAACGTCCGACCGGTCTTGACCGGTCGGATAGGTTTACTGGACTGATGTTCTACCAGGCCGACCGGTCACGACCGGTCGGCCATGCTTGCTGGAGTGATGGTTTATTGAGGCCGACCGGTCGTGACCGGTCGGCTGTGCGAAAGAAGTTAGAAACTTCTAATTTCATCCCGATTTTCTCTGCGCTGCGTAAGTATTACGCAAGTTCTCGATTCTTCCGAAGTTGTGAAGCCTCCAGGCTATAAAAAGACACCTAGGGATTGTTCCTAGGGCATCCAAGAAGGGTTCAAGCGAGGTTGGAGACTGTGGAAGTGGAGATTGGAGTTTCACAACTCCTTTTGGTTTGCTTTGCTGTTTTCATGCTTTTAGTAGTTGTTTCATGTTTCCTTGGATCATGAGTAGCTAAACCTCTTAGCTAGGGCTAAGAGGTGAAGCTTGTAGTGAATCCAAGATGTTTTGATTCGTAGTTAAGTGGTTTTCAGTTTGGAATTCATGATTATGAACTAAGGTTTGAAGTTTATACAAGTTTTTAAGTAATTTTTCTTAGTCTTGTGATGACTCATGGATGTTTGGATGAATTACTTAGCTTCTTAATTCGTTTGCAACGGTCTAGACCTGTATGATTTGAGGAATCGGAGTGCGCTCTAGTACTAAGCTCTTCATAAAGGGACTTCCTACCAAAGTTCTATTTTTCTGTTTTTCTGGAATATGTATGGACTGTGCTTGTGATTTAAATCCAGTTCAAATCCTGATCTAGCCTTGTCTTGTGAGAGGACTTGAGGATGATTATGATTGTGAACTAGACTTATAGGAAAGGGGAATGACCTATGCAATTGAGCATGCTCAGCTCAGCCTACATTGAATGAATCTTATGCATAGAACTTACATATTACAGACTGTTTGGTTTAACAGCTCTATCATCCGACTAGATAGACAGGAATGTCTATTCTAGTTGAGAGAATAAGAAACCACAGCGGATTGAACATCAAGGATTGCTACAAGTGGATCCTCTGAACCCCTAGTGCCTTCTTATAATTAATTACTTTTGATTTAATTCAACTTCTGTTACTCATATCAATTTCATACAAAAATCTGATTAGTAGATAGACACTTGTGGATGAGTTTGTGAAATCCTACATAAGTCCCTGAGGATCGACCTCGGTCTTACCGAGTTTATTATTACATCGCAACCCTACACTTGGGGAAGCGAACAAGTTTTTGGCGCCGTTGCCGAGGACTTTGACGGTTTTTTACAAATTTCTGAAATTAGTATCTATTTAAGATTTGTAGGATTTTAGGACTAATTTAGTTTGTTTATTTGATTTTTCTTTTCAGGGATTTCTAGGAAGCTGAAGAAGATACAAGGATTTTAAGTGCGAATCAGGTTCTATCTTTCTAAATCCTACTCTTCTCCTTCTCCTATTCATTCCTATCTTATTCATCTCTTGTAGAGTGGGTGGGGACTCCTTTTGGATCTTTAAAAGGTCAGCCTTTTTGCCACCTGGATTCCTATTGGTCGGCTCTGCCACCTTGGATCACCTTGTGCTCAGAGATTTCTTTTCTCATCTCTACTCCTCTTTCTCCTTTTTCTGCATTGTTTCTCAAAAGATTCAAAGAGTGGGTGAGGAGTTCTCTGAACCCCTATTGACCAGGAGAAATCGGTCTCTATCCTTGCTTCTGGCCTAGCCATTGCAAGACACCTTGTGCTTCGGTCTTAGAGAAGAGTAAAGAAAAGGGAGGAAGAATTCTTCTTTCTTTTCTGTTTCTTATTTTTGATTTTGCATGCCACATTGGGCTCGGGATTCCAATAACCGACTCATAAGTGAAGGGGGGATAGTAGAAGGAATTGATAGAGAGCCACGTGCTAGGAGACATCTAGACTCTCCAATTTTATCTGAAAATATGGCTGCAAATCAACCTAACCCGGTCCAAAATCAAACTGAAACTGGGGAGAATGTGGTTGAGGATGTTCCCCGACCAAGGACTTTACGTGATTTCTTGTAACCTGCAAGAACGAGCACTCCCTCATGCATAATATTTCCACCAAATGCAGGGAATGTGGATTTGAAATCGGGAGTGATCAATCTTCTCCCTAAATTTCATGGTTTAGACAGTGAAAGTGCCTATCAACACCTTAAGGAGTTTGATGAGGTAATCACCACCATGCACTTTGCTAATGTGACTGAAGATGTGGTGAGACTTAAATTCTTCCCTTTCACTCTTAAAGATAAAGCTAAGGGTTGGCTTTATGCATTGAGGCCAAGATCAATTGGTGCATTGACTGACATGCACAGAGAATTCATAAAGAAATTCTTCCCTACTTACAAAACGAATATGCTGAAGCGCCTTATCATGAATTTTGCCCAAAAGGAAGATGAAACCTTTTTCCAATGTTGGGAGAGGTTTAAAGACTTATTAAACACATGCCCACATCATGGCTATGAAATTTGGCTGGTTATAAGTTTTTTCTATGAAGGACTGACTTCACCCATGCGCCAATTTGTAGAAATGATGTGTAATGGGGAGTTCATGAATAAGGAAGCTGATGAAGCATGGGATTATTTAGAAGAATTGGCTGAGAGTGCACAGTCTTGGGACACATCGAAACCAACTACTTCCAAGACTGGCCAACAAAAGGAAAAGGGAGGAATGTACGTTTTATCAGAAGAAGATAGCATAAGTGCACGGTTGGCTAGCCTCACAAGAAAGGTCAAAGCCATGGAATTAAGGAAAGGAGAAACAATCAACTCCACTGACGTTGAAACTGTTTGTGGAATTTGTGCTGGAAATTAACATGCTACACAAGATTGTCCCACGATTTCAGCAGTCCAAGGCATCTTATAAGAACAAACAAATGCCATAAACAGCTATCAACAGCAATATGGTGCTCCAAACTCAAACACGTTTAATCCTAATTGGAAGAACCATCCCAACTTCAGTTAGAGGAATGGACCCAATGCAAATGCAAACAACACTCCAAAAGTATCACTAGAAGAGATGTTGGGTGCATTCGTATCAGTCCAGAATGAGTACAACAAGACAAATTCTCTAAAAATAGATGGGTTCATGCAAGAGCAATTGAAATTCAATCAAAATTCAAACCAAGCCATCAATGAATTGAAAACATCTCTGGCTAGAGTTGAAGCTCACCTTAGTGTTAGAGAGAAGGGCACACTTCCTGCTCAACCTCTTCCTAACCCAAGGACCCAGTATGAGATACAAGATGCAAGCTCATCCTCCCATCATATGGAACATGTCCAAGCTATCACCACTTTGAGAAGTGGGAAAGAAATTGACAAATCTAATCCGGTGAAGGCTCCAAAGCCTAAGGATCCGAAAATTCCCAAAGAGGATGATAGCCCAAACAATATTCCATAAGAGAAAGAACCGGAAAGACAATACAAGCCGGTTGCCCCATTTCCACAAAGGTTGATTTCACCTAAACCTTTAGATAAAAATCTGGAGATTCTGGAAGTTTTCAAGCAGGTGAAGATCAACATCCCGCTGTTGGATGCAATAAAACAAATACCATCCTATGCCAAATTTCTAAAAGAATTGTGTATAGTCAAAAGGAAACATAACGTTCACAACAAAGTTCTTTTGGCTGAGAATTTGAGCACCATCATCAAACAAGAGGTGCCCCAAAAATACAAGGATCCAGGTAGTCCAACCATCTCATGCATCATAGGAGACTACCAGATTAAACAAGCCCTACTTGACTTGGGGGCAAGTGTGAATCTCATTCCATACTCGGCCTACGATCAACTTGGGTTAGGTGAATTGAAACCCACTAAAACCACACTCCAACTTGCTGATAGATCCATCCGGATACCGAGAGGAATGATAGAGGATGTTCTAGTTCAAGTTGATAAATTCTACTACCCAGTAGATTTTATTGTCTTGGACACACATCCTGTGATAGGCACCAGTGCTCAAATTCCCGTCATACTTGGACGACCGTTTCTAGCTACCTCAAATGCCATTATCAATTGTAGAAACGGACTTGTACAAATGTCCTTTGGAAATATGACCCTTGAACTCAACATATTTGATTTATGCAAACAACCACGGGAGGTTGATGATGATATCCACGAGTTAAACATGATTGAATCATTCGTGGAAGATACAGTCCCCTTGTCACTATTTCCCGACCCTTTGGAGGCATTTATGGCCCATTCTCATGAGACAAATGAATACACAATACAAGAGATGGATGCCATGCTAGAGATGATGCCAGTACTTGACAATAAAAGATGGAGGGCCCCAATTGAACTTTTGCCTGTAAATGAGAACAAGGCCCTCCCATCTAACATCAAGGCACCTACACTCGACCTAAAACCATTGCCAAGTGAGCTAAAATATGTTTATTTAGGTCGAGATGAGACATATCCAGTGGTGATTTCTTCCCACTTGGATGAGGAACAAGAGAGTAGGCTAATAGCCACTCTATTAGAGCACAAGAGTGCCATTGGATGGTCAATTGCAGATCTCAAAGGCATAGACCCACTGATTTGTACTCACCGCATACACCTTGAGGAAAATGCAAAGACATCCCGGCAACCACAGAGACGACTAAATCCAAACATGAAGGATGTGGTTAAGGCCGAAGTGGTGAAACTATTGGATGTAGGTATTATTTACCCAATATCCGATAGCCAATGGGTGAGCCCAACTCAAGTGGTGCCTAAGAAATCCGGAATAACCATCGTAGCCAATGCCAATAATGAACTCGTACCAACTAGAGTCACTACCGGTTGGAGAATGTGCATTGACTACAGGAAGCTAAACACTGTCACGAGGAAAGACCACTTCCCCCTACCGTTTGTTGATCAGATTTTAGAACGGTTGGCGGGTCATTCCCACTTTTGCTTCCTTGATGGCTATTCAGGGTACAACCAAATAGAAATTGCCCGTGAAGACCAAGAAAAGACTACATTCACATGTCCATTTGGCACTTTCGCCTATCGACGGATGCCATTTGGACTATGTAATGCCCCTGCCACCTTTCAGCGTTGTATGATGAGCATCTTTTCTGACATGGTGGGGACCATTCTCGAAGTCTTCATGGATGATTTTTCCGTATTCGGTTGTAGCTTTGATGAGTGCCTTGAGCACTTAAAATCTGTGCTAAAAAGATGTGAAGAGAAGAACCTTGTGCTCAATTGGGAGAAGTGCCACTTCATGGTTCAAAAGGGAATTGTACTTGGTCATATCATTTCACAAAATGGAATTGAGGTGGACAAGGCGAAAATTGATCTTATCTCTAACCTCCCACCACCCAAAAGCATACGAGATATCCGGTCCTTTTTAGGACACGCAGGATTCTACAGAAGGTTCATAAAGGACTTCAGTTCACTCTCTCGCCCTTTATGTAACCTACTTCAAAAGGAAAATTCATTCGAGTGGAATGAAGAATGTCAAAAGGCCTTTACCACCCTTAAAGGTATGTTGACATGCGCTCCAATAATGCAACCACCTGATTGGAGCCTTCCTTTTGAGATTATGTGTGATGCTAGCGACTATGCTTATTGGGGCCGTGTTAGGCCAAAGAAAAGATAAAAAGCCATGTGTCATCTACTATGCAAGTAGAACCCTAAACTCAGCCCAAGCAAACTACACCACTACTGAAAAGGAACTTTTAGCTGTAGTTTTTGCCTTGGAAAAGTTTAGGTCCTACTTGATTGGATCCAAGATCATTATATTCACTGACCATGCCGCGCTTAAGTATCTTCTTTCTAAGAAGGATGCTAAACCACGGTTGTTAAGATGGATCCTTCTACTCCAGGAATTCGACATAGAAATATGTGATAAGAAAGGAGTAGAGAATGTAGTAGCTGACCACCTCTCTCGACTTGTCCTCACTGATTCCCCTGAAACGACTGCAATCAATGACATGTTCCCTGATGAACAACTCTTTGCTATTTCCCAATTACCATGGTATGCAGACATTGCTAACTATCTTGCTACAGGTAAAATTCCTACATATTGGAAAAAGCAAGATAAGGATAGATTTCTTTCGGAGGTGCAGAAATTCCTATGGGACGACCCATACTTATTCAAGTATTGTCCCGATTAAATCATAAGGAGATGTGTCCCAGATGATGAGCAACAAAGTATCATCTCCTTCTATCATGCTCAAGCATGTGGTGGCCACTTTTCGGCTAAAAAGACCACAGTGAAAATTCTGCAATGTGGGTTTTATTGGCCTACTATGTTAAAAAACACACATGAGTTTTGCAAAGCATGTGAACCTTGTCAGAAATTAGGGGGAATCTCCCGTAGAAATATGATGCCACTCAATCCCATCTTAATAATAGAAATTTTTTATTGTTGGGGCATCGATTTCATGGGCCCATTCCCATCTTCTTTTGGAAACCTATACATCTTGCTTGCCGTCGACTATGTTTCCAAATGGGTCGAGGCTATCCCTTGCCGGAATAATGACCATAAAACGGTCGTTAGATTTTTAAAAGAAAATATTCTTTCCCAGTTTGGAACACCTCGAGTCATCATAAGTGATGGAGGGTCTCACTTTTGCAATCGCCCTTGTGAAGCCTTAATGAAGAAATATGGCGTAACACACAAAGTGACCACTCCTATCACCCACAAACTAGTGGACAAGCTGAAATATCCAATAGGGAGATTAAACATATTTTGGAGAAAACGGTGAACCCCGATCGCAAGGATTGGTCGCTTCGACTTACCGATGCGCTTTGGGCTTACCGTACAGCTTTCAAAACCCCTATTGGAATGTCTCCCTATAGACTTGTCTATGGGAAGGCTTGTCACTTGCCTGTGGAGTTAGAACATAGGGCATATTGGGCTATTAAGAAGATGAATTTCAATTCTGACAAGGCAAGCTCGTTACGCAAACTACAATTGAATGAACTTGCAGAAATCCGGAATGAAGCTTATGAGAATGCGAGAATTTACAAGGACAAGACGAAGATATTCCATGATAAGAATATTCTTCGCAAAATATTCACGGTAAATCAAAAAGTCCTCATGTATAATTCTCGCTTACATCCATTTCCGGAAAAATTGAGATCCCGATGGACCGGTCCCTACATTGTGCAAACTATTTATCCATATGGGACTGTCGAGCTGTTGAATCCGAGGAACGGCAACATTTTTAAAGCGAATGGGCAGCGATTAAAGCTGTTCTTTGAGAAATTCCCTTCAGAAGGTGTGTCCATACCTCTGAATGATCCTGTGTATCAGGATGATTGATCTCCTAGTCTGATGGAGGTATAGAGTAGTTAGGATTAGGATTTTGCTGCTTCTATTTTTTCTTTTTCATAGGTTTGTTAGGAGGAAGATTTCCACTTTTCACTTTCTCAGGTACTATCATTCCTCACTCCCTTTTATTTTCAAATTGCTCTCATGTTTTGCTCATTGCACATCTTTTACATTGAGGACAATACAAGATTTGGTTGGGGGGTAGGATCACTTGGATGAATCCAGCGTTTTGCAACATTTCAAGCAATCATGTGGAAATTTTTTTTCGATTTTTCAAAAATTCGAAACTCTTTTGGAAAACACCGGTTCTATGCATTCAAGTTGATATGAGCATAAGAGGAGGAGATATGAAGTGTCTGGGGCTGGATGTCTAGAATCTCTCATAGCATAATGGTTTTTATATGTGAACTCCCCTATTTTTGTGATTGATAAAAAACCTGAACACTTTTACACCTAGTTCACATTACATGATTTTCATGAGTTGAAGGGATTATGTGATTTATGGATTAGCTAGACTTTGAATTAAGGTATTAAGAAATCAGGCCGGGGTACTTTGTCCATCCTTGTCCATGAGAAAATAATGAAAGATATGGATTTTTAAAAATCCTATCTAATTTAAAAAGAAAAAGGAAAAGGAAGGATGAAATTGGGAATGATGGAAAAAACGGTGGAAAATTCCGATTAGGGCTACCTACTACCAACTGGGGGATGGTCTACCCGTAACCAAAGCCGGAAATGGGACGTAGTGTGAAAGTCATCGGAAGGACGGTAAGGCAAATTCCTGTCATTGGCTTGATGGCTCTATGTACCTTGAGTTCTATAGTCTAGTTGATCTATGAAGAAGGTAATCCTAGAAACTCGTGGGATGAATCTTCACCACCCACACTAGGCTAAATTTGTTCAAATTCTTCTATTTATCAACCAATCAGCGGGAATCTCATATGAATGTCTATTATGTCTTGAGGATTTACGGTTCCAATCTTTGACACCTAATCTTTCTGAATCTTACGCTTATGAACCTTGGAATGTATAGAAGGATGGTTTCTGAAAGAGAATTGAGTTTTGAAGAATGGGATTAGTTTCACGCATGTTTTGCTCGGGACTAGCAAAATGCTGGTTTGGGGGTGGGGGGGGGGGGGGGGGGGGGGGGTGTTGAGCTCTTAATTATGCATATTCTAACCCCAATTCATCACTCATTGTGCAAGGTTTGTATGGTTTGTAGGCTAATCCAATGCATGTTTTGTGATTACAGGACTGAGAGTGAACTCCACTCAATTGAAGACAAAAAGGGCTCATTTGGCATCATTCTAATGAAGATTATTTGATGATCAAAGAAGAAAAGAAGAGAGAAAGTGAAAGAAGCAAGGAAAGAAAAGAAAAAGAAAAAGAACTTGGAAGACTGCCGACCGGTCATGACTGGTCGGCCAAGGGAGGCAGACCGGTCAGCGACCGGTTAGCCATGCATGTTGAAACCTCAATGAACAAGGCCGACCGGTCATGACCGGTCGGCCATGGCTGCTGTAATACAAGAGAAAACGTCCGACCGGTCTTGACCGGTCGGATAGGTTTGCTGGACTAATGTTCTACCAGGCCGACCGGTCACGACCGGTCGGCCATGCTTGCTGGAGTGATGGTTTATTGAGGCCAACCGGTCGTGACCGGTCGGCTGAGCGAAAGAAGTTAGAAACTTCTAATTTCATCCCGATTTTCTCTGCGCTGCGTAAGTATTACGCAAGTTCTCGATTATTCCGAAGTTGTGAAGCCTCCAGGCTATAAAAAGACACCTAGGGATTGTTCCTAGGGCATCCAAGAAGGGTTCAAGCGAGGTTGGAGACTGTGGAAGTGGAGATTGGAGTTTCACAACTCCTTTTGGTTTGCTTTGCTGTTTTCATGCTTTTAGTAGTTGTTTCATGTTTCCTTGGATCATGAGCAGCTAAACCTCTTAGCTAGGGCTAAGAGGTGAAGCTTGTAGTGAATCCAAGATGTTTTGATTCATAGTTAAGTGGTTTTCAGTTTGGAATTCATGATTATGAACTAAGGTTTGAAGTTTATACAAGTTTTTAAGTAATTTTTCTTAGTCTTGTGATGACTCATGGATGTTTGGATGAATTACTTAGCTTCTTAATTCGTTTGCAACGGTCTAGACCTGTATGATTTGAGGAATCGGAGTGCGCTCTAGTACTAAGCTCTTCATAAAGGGACTTCCTACCAAAGTTCTATTTTTCTGTTTTTCTGGAATATGTATGGACTGTGCTTGTGATTTAAATCCAGTTCAAATCCTGATCTAGCCTTGTCTTGTGAGAGGACTTGAGGATGATTATGATTGTGAACTAGACTTATAGGAAAGGGGAATGACCTATGCAATTGAGCATGCTCAGCTCAGCCTACATTGAATGAATCTTATGCATAGAACTTACATATTACAGACTGTTTGGTTTAACAGCTCTATCATTCGACTAGATAGACAGGAATGTCGATTCTAGTTGAGAGAATAAGAAACCACAGCGGATTGAACATCAAGGATTGCTACAAGTGGATCCTCTGAACCCCTAGTGCCTTCTTATAATTAATTACTTTTGATTTAATTCAACTTCTGTTACTCATATCAATTTCATACAAAAATCTGATTAGTAGATAGACACTTGTGGATGAGTTTGTGAAATCCTACATAAGTCCCTGAGGATCGACCTCGATTTTACCGAGTTTATTATTACATTGCAACCCTACACTTGGGGAAGCGAACATAACTCATCCTGAATTTTGAGTTACGGCCGTTTCACGGTTTTCACGGTCCCCATCACTTCCGTCCCAGACCGAGCATCGTACGGTCGGCGTGGGCGATGAAATATTCTGTGGCCACCCTACATGGTTTCTAATAAATTTTCTAAACCCTTTCCATGTTGGCCACGAAGTCTAAAACCGCACGAATCATAAGTCGTGATAGTAACCAATGCTTACCATTTCTACTAAAAATAGCCCTAAGGCAGTCAAATTGGTCGATACTCGCATTTTCGGCATAAGGAAACATACAGAGTAAGTTTGGTTACCTATACTAGCTCGAGCTATCCCAAATTCATATATTATACACCCTGTAACTCATCCCAGATTTTGAGGTACGGCCATTTCACGGTTTTGACTACCCTCATCACCTCCGTCCCCGACTGAACATCGTACAGTCTCCGTGGGCCATGAAATAGTCTGCAGCTACCTTACGTTGGTTCTAATAAATTTTGTAATCCCTTAATTGTTGGGCATGACGTCCAAAACCGCGCGGATCATAAGCCTTGTTAATAACCAAAACATACCATTTCTACTAAAAATAGCCCCAAGGTAGTCAAATTAGCAGATACTCGCATTTTCAGCATAAGGTAACATACAGAGCAGGTTTGGTTACCTATAATAGCTCGAGCTACCCCAAATTCATATATTATACGTCCCTTTCCTCATCCAGGATTTTTAGGTACGCCCGTTTCACGATTTTGACTACCCACATCACTTCCGTTCCCAACTGAACAGGGTACGATCTCCGTGGGCCATGAAATAGTCTGCGGCCGCACTACGTGGGTTCTAATAAATTTTGTAATCCCTTTATTTTGTTGGGCATGACATCCAAAACCACACGGATCACAAGCCATGATAACAGCCAAAACATACCATTTCTACTAAAAATAGCCCTAAGGTAGTTAAATTGTTCGATGCTCGTATTTTCGGCATGAGGAAACCTACGGAGTTTGGTTACCTATACTACCTTGAGCTACCTCAAATTCATATATTATACGCCCCTTCACTCATCCTGGATTTTGAGGTATGACTATTTCACGATTTTTCCCTCATCACTTCCGTCCCCGACCAAACATCGTACGGTCTGCATGGGCCATGAAATAGTCTGCGGCTGCCTTACATGGGTTCTAATAAATTTTCTTAACCCTTTCCATGTTGGCCACGATGTCCAAAACCTCGCGGATCATAAGCCGTGATAATATCCAAAGCTTACCATTTCTACTTAAAAAATATCCCCAAGGCAGTCGAACTGGTTGATTCTCGCATTTTCGGCATAAGGTAACCCACGGAGCAAGTTTGGTTGCCTATACTTGCTCGAGCTACCCCAAATTCATATATTATATGCCCCGTAACTCTTCTCGAATTTTGAGCTTTGACCGGTTCACGGTTTTGATGGCCCTCATCACTTCCCTCCTCGATCGAACATCATACGGTTCGGGTGGGCCATGAAATAATCTGCGGTCGCCCTACGTGGGTTCTAATAAATTTTGTAATCCCTTTAATTGTTGGGTGCGGCATCCAAAACCATGCTAATCAGAAGCCATGATAAAAAGCAAAACATACCATTTCTACTAACAATAGCCCCGAGGGAGTCAAATTGGCCGATACTCGCATTTCCGCCTAAGGAAACCCGCGAAGCAGGTTTGGCTACCTATACTAGCTCAAGCTACCCCAAATTCATATATTATATGCCCCTTAACTCATCCCGGATTTTATGGAATGGCTGTTTCACAGTTTTGACTACTCTCATCACTTCCGTCCTCATCTGAACATCATACGATTTTGACGGCCCTCATCACTTCCGTCCTCGACCGAATCTCATACGGTTTTGACGGCCCTCATCACTTTCGTCCCCTACCAAACATCATACAGTTTTGACGGACCTTAAAACTTTTATCCCCGATCAAACATCATAGGGTCCGAATGGGCCATGAAATAGTCTGCGACTACCCCAAGTGGGTTCTAATAAATATTGTAATCCCTTCAATTGTTGGGCACGATGTCTAAAACTACGCGGATCACAAGCCGTGGTAATAACCAAAGCTCACAATTTCTACTAAAACTAGCCCCAAGGCAGTCAAATTGGTCGATAATCGCATTTTTGGTATAAGGAAACCTACGGAGCAAGTTTGGTTACCAATACTAGAGCGAGCTACCCCAAATTCATATATTATACGTCCCGTAACTAATCCTATCGAAGACCCTATCAACGACCCTATCGAAGTTCTATCCAGATCTGAAAATTCTCTGGGCAGTCCGTCGATCCTATCGAAGACCATATCGACGACCCTATCGAAGTCTCTGTCCAGATCTGAAAATTCTCTAGACAGTCCATCGACCCTATCGATGGAATCGTCGATGCTATCAATGAGTCTATCGACCCTATCGAATACCATATCGACAACCCTATCAACGACCCTATCGAAGCTCTCTGTCCAGCAATCTTCTTATATGTTTGGAAGCTCCTTCGATCCTATCGACAGTCTACTCGAGCCTATCGATCTAGCAATTTTCGACTGTTTTCTAGCCGTTGTATTCATGCTATTCTATCTCTTGCTAGTTCCCTTAGTCAATTATGGTGAAGAAAGTTGAGCTTTGAGAGTGTGAGTTCCTATAACCAAAAACCCCTTCTCTCAAAGCTCTATCCCTTGAGTTCATTGTTCAAGCCTTGTTGTTGGAGAAAATTGATGAGCATTTAAAGCTCGGATTGAAAGATGAACTCAAGCCTTCTTTAATGGCCCTTGACCTAATCCGAAATAGGTACATCCTTAGTCTTTAAGGCCATTAATGCAACCTTAGGTGAAACCTTCCGTCTTCATTAAAAGCCCTATCCTATAGAAGGTTCACCCAACCCTTTATCCCTCACCTTGGCATCCATAGTCACATCATTTGAAGGTAGTTGATTGAGGGAGCAATCGAGGAGCGACTTCAAACGGAGAAGAAGCACCTCATCGGCTCATCAATGGGGCTCAACTCAACCAAGTAAGGGTTTATTTTATGAGTCCATTTCTCGTGTAGAGATTGTCCTTGTATAGGACGTTGTTGTCCTTGTGTAGGACGTATGTGTCCTTGGGTAGGACTTGTGAAAGTCCTTGTGTAGGCCACCGATGCGGGAGAATTCGTGTATTGTCCTTGTGTAGGACATGTGTGTCCTTGTGTAGGATTATTGGAGTCCTTGTGTAGGAGTTAACCTCGTGTAGGTTGTAAAGGTTTATAGTGAACCTCAGTTAAAACCATTGCGATAGTGAAATCCGGCCACTCAATGGGTGAGTGGATTAGCCAGGAGTGGAGTAGACTCATCGTCGAACCACTATACATCGTGTGTAATATGGTGAACGCATTTTGTCTATTATTATGCTTTGTGATTGATTCTATAAGTGTTTAACTTAATGCCCATCTCATGTTTGAAAAAATGCCCATATGAAATCTTTGAATGCTTAGTACAAGCATGCATATCAACTGTTTGATCAAATGCTTGTCTTAGTATAGTTGATAATTTATAAAGATCTAGTGTGATCAATTTACTTGCATTTACTTATACTTAATTGGTAAATTGGATTGTGAATGCACTTGATTTTTTAATTAGCAAGGAATTTGTAAAAAGTCCTATTCACCCCCCTCTAGGACATTAGCTATACTTCAAGCTCTACATATACCGGTAGGGTGAAAACTGCAATTTCAGGCACGACTTCCAAAACCCCGTGGATTACAAGCCGTGGTAGAGACCAAAGCTTACCATTTTTACTAAAAATAGCCCAAAGGTGGTCGATCTGGTCGATTCTCACATTCTCGGAATAAGGAAACTCGCGGAGCAGGTTTGGTTGCCTATACTAGGTTGAGCTACCCCAAACTCATATATTATACGGCCCATAACTCATCTCGGATTTTGAGGTACAGCTGTTTCACGGTTTTGACGACCTGTATCACTTCTGTCCCCGACCGAGCATGGTATGGTCTGCGTGGGCCATGAAATAGTACGCAGCCCCCTTACGTGGGTTCTAATGAATTTTGTAAGCCCTTTCCATGTTGGGCACGACTTCCAAAATCCCGTGAGTTGCAAGTCGTGATAGAGACCAAAGTTTACCGTTTTTACTAAAAATAACCCTAAGGTGGTCGATCTGGTCGATTCTCGCATTTCTAGAATAAGGAAACTCGTGGAGCAGGTATGGTTGCCTCTACTAGCTCGAGCTACCCCAAACTCATATATTATAAGCCCCATAACTTATCACGAATTTTGAGGTACGGTCGTTTCAAAGTTTTGACGGCCCGCATCACTTCCATCCCCGACTAAGCATGGTACGGTCCGCGTAGGCCATGAAATAGTCCGCGGCCGCCTTACGTGGGTTCTAATGAATTTGGTTAGTCATTTCCATGCTGTGAACGACGTCCAAAACCACGCAAATCACAAGCCGTGATAATAACAAAAGCTTACCTTTCTACTAAAAATAGCCCCAAGGTAGTCGAATTGGTCGATTCTCGCATTTCCAGTATAAGAAACCCGTAGAGCAGGTTTGGTTCCCTATACTAGCTCGATCTGCACCAAATTCATATATTATACGCCCCGTAACTCATCCCAGATTTTCAAGTATGGCCGTTTCACGGTATTGACGGCCCTCATCACTTCCGTTCCCGGCCGAGTATGGTATGGTCCGCGTGGGCCATGAAATAGTCTACGGCCACCATACGTGGGTTCTACTAAATTTTCTAAGTCCTTTCCATGTGGGGCACGACTTCCAAAACCCCGTGAATTATAAGTCGTGATAGAAACCAAAGCTTACCATTTCTACTAAAAATAGCCCCAAAGTGGTCGATCTGATTGATTCTCGCTTTTGCGGCATAAAGAAGCCCGCGGAGCAGGTATGGTTGCCTATATAAGCTCGAGCTACCCCAAACTCATATATTATACCCCCCGTAACTCATCCCGAATTTTGAGGTATGACCGTTTCACAGTTTTGATGGCCCGCATCACTTCTGTCCCCGACCGAGCATGGTACAGTCCGCGTGGGCCATGAAATAGTCCGCTGCCGCCTTACGTGGGTTGTAATAAATTTTGTAAGCCCTTCCAATGTTTGCCACGATGTCCAAAATGGCGTGGATCAGAAGCCATGATAATAACCAAAGGTCACCATTTCTACTAAAAATAGCCCCAAGGCATTCAAACTGGTCAATTCTCACATTTTCGGAATAAGGAAACCCACAGAGTAGGTTTAGTTCCTTATATCAGCTCGAGCTACCACAAATTCATATATTATACGCCTCGTAACTCATCCTGGATTTTGAGGTACGACCATTTCATGGTTTTGACTCATTACTTTCGTCCCTGACCGAGCATCATATGGTCTGCATGGGCCATGAAATAGTCTGCGGCCGCCCTACGTGGGTTCTAATAAATTTTCTAATCCTTTTCCATGTTGGCCACGACATCCAAAACCGCATAGATCACAAGCCGTGATAATGAATAAAGCTTACCATTTCTACTAAAAATAGCCCCAATGTAGTAGAGCTGGTCGAATCTTTTATTTTCGACAAAAAGAAACCCACGAAGCAAGTTTGGTTGCCTATACCAACTCGAGCAACCCCAAATTCATATATTATACACCCCATAACTCATCCCATATTTTTAGGTACGGTCGTTTCACGGTTTTTACGACCGGCATAATTTTCGTCCGACCGAATATCGTATGGTCCACGTTGGCGATTAAATAGTCTGCGGCCGCCCTACGTGGGTTCTAGTAAATTTTATAAGCCCTTTCCATGATTGCCACAACGTCCAAAACCGCGCGGATCAAAAGCTGTGATAATAACAAAGCTTACCATTTATACTAAAAATAGCCCCAAGGCACTCGAACTAGTCGATTCTTGTATTTTCGGCATAAGGAAACCTTCGGAGCAAGTTCGGTTGCCTATACTAGCTTGAGCTACTCCAAATTCATATATTATACGCCCCGCATCGCATCCCGAATTTTGAGGTATGACATTTTCACGGTTTTCATGGCCCTCATCAGTTACGTTCCCGACCGAGTAAGGTACGATCCGCGTGGGCCATGAAGTAGTCAACGGCCGCCCTACGTGGGTTCTAGTAAATTTTCTAAGCCCTTTCCATGTTGGGCACGACTTCCAAAACCCCGTGGATCACAAAACCATGATAATAACCAAAGCTTACCATTTCTGCTTAAAATGGCCCCAAAGTAGTCGAATTGGTTGATTCTCGCATTTTCGGAATAAGGAAACCGGCAGAGCAGGTTCGGTTGCCTATACTAGCTCGAGCTACCCCAAATTCATATATTATACGCCCCGTTACTCATCCCAGATCTTGAGGTACATCCATTTCATGATTTTGAAGGCCCGCATCACTTATGTACCCGACCGTACATCGTACGGTCCGTGTGGGCCATGAAATAGTCTGCGGTCGTCCTATGTGGGTTATAATAAATTTTCCAAGCCCTTTCCAAGTTCGCCACGACATCCAAAACTACGTGGATCACAGGACATGATAATAACCAAAGCATACCATTTCTACTGAAAATAGTCTAAAGGCAGTTGAACTGGTCAATTCTTGCTTTTTTGGATAAGGAAACCCATGGAGTAGGTTTGGTTGCCTATACCAGCTCGAGCTACCCAAAATTCATATATTATACGCCATGTAACTTATCCCGAATTTTAAGGTACTGCCGTTTGACGGATTTGATGGCCCTCATCGTGGATCACAAGCCGTGATAATAACCAAAGCTTACCATTTCTATTAAAAATATCCCCAAGGCAGTCGAACTGGTCGATTCTCATATTTTCGGCAAAAGAAAACCCGCAGAGTAGGTTTGGTTGTCTATACCAGCTCGAGCTATTCCAAATTCATATATTATACACCCCATATCTCATCCCGGATTTTGAGGTATGGCCTTTTCACGATTTTAACGGCCCTCATCAGTTTCATCCCCGACTGAGCATACTACGGTTTGTGTGGGTCATTAAATAGTCCGTCATCACCCAACGTGGGTTTACTAAACTTTCATAGCCCTTTTCATGTTGGGCACGATTTCCAAAACCCCATGGATTACAAGCCGTGATAGAAACCAAAGCTTACCATTTCTACTAAAAATAGCCCCAAGGTGGTCGATCTGGTCGATTCTCACATTTCCGGCATAAGTAAACCCGTGGAGCAAGTTTGGTTGCCTATACTAGCTCGATCTACCGCAAACTCATATATTATACGCCCTGTAACTCATTCTAAATTTTGAGGTATGACCCTTTTACAGTTTTGATGGCCCGCATCACTTCCATCCCTAACCAAGCATGGTATGGTATGCGAGGGCCATGAAATAGTCCACAACCACCTTATATGGGTTCTAATGGATTTTGTTAGCCGTTTCCATGTTGGCTACGTTGTCCACTACCGCGCGGATCAAAAGTCGTGATAATAACAAAAACTTACCATTTCTACTAAAAATAGCCCCAAGGCTCTCGAACTGGTGAATTCTTGTATTTTCGGCATAAGGAAACCCGCGGAGTAGATTTTGTTGCCTATACCAGCTCAAGCTATCCCAAATTCATATATTATACGCCCCGTAACTCATCCCAAATTTTGAGGAACGACTGTTTCACGGTTTTGACGACCCTTATCACATTCGACCTCCATTGAGCATCGACGGTCCTCATGGGTCATGAAATAGCATGCGGCCACCCTACGTGGGTTCTAATAAACTTTCTAATCCCTTTCCATGTTGGCCACGATGTACAAAACCGTGCGGATCACAAGCCATCATAATAACCAAAGCTTACGATTTCTACTAAAAATAGCTCCGAGTAGTCGAATTGGTCGATTATCGCAGTTTCATCACAAGGAAACCTACAGCGTAGATTTGGTTGCCTATACTAGCTCGAGCTACCCCAAATTCATACATTATATGCCCCGTAACTCATCTTGGATTTTGAGGTACGACCGTTTCATGGTTCCGACGGGCCACATCACTTTTGTCCCCGACCGAACATCGTATGATCCACATTGGCGATTAAATAGTCTACGGCCACCCTACATGGGTTCCAATAAAATTTCTAAGCCCTTTCCATGTTGGCCACGATGTCCAAAACCGCGCGAATCATAAGCCATGATAATAACCAAAGCTTACCATTTCTACTAAAAATAGCTCCAAGGCAGTCGAAATAGTTGATTCTCGCATTTTCGGCATAAGGAAACACGCATAGCAGGTTTAGTTGCCTTTACAAGCTCGAGATACCCCAAATTCATATGATATACACCCCATAACTCATCCCGGATTTTGAGGTACGACCGTTTCACGGTTTCGATGGCCCTCATTACTTTCGTCCCTGACTGAGCATCGTATGGTCCGCGTGGGCCATGAAATAGACTGTGGCTGCCCCACGTGGGTTATAATAAACTTTGTAATTCCTTTCCATGTTGGCCACGACGTCCAAAACCGCGCGGATCATAAGTCGACAAAATAACCAAAGCTTTCCATTTCTACTAAAAATAGCCCCAAGCCTGTGAATTGGTCGATTCTTGCAGTTTTGTCACAAGGAAACCTGCGACGCAGGTTTGGTTGCCTATACTAGCTCGAGCTACCCCAAATTCATATATTATACGCCTCGTAACTCATCCTGGATTTTGAGGTACAGCCGTTTCACGGTTCCAATGGCCCACATCACTTCCGTCCCTGACCGAACATCATACAGTCCATATTGGTGATTAAATAATCTACGGCCACCCTACGTGGGTTCTAATAAATTTTCTAAGCCCTTTCCATGTTGCCCACGCCGTCCAAAACTTACCATTTCTACTAAAAATAACCCCAAGGCAGTCGAAATGGTCAATTCTCGCATTTTCGGCATAAGGAAACCCGCGGAGCAAGTTTGGTTGCCTATACTAGCTCAAGCTACCCCAAATTCATATATTATAATCCTCGTAACTCATCCTGGATTTTGAGTACGGCCGTTTCACGATTTTGATGGCCCGCATCACTTCTGTCCCCGACTGAACATCATAGGGTTCGCGTGGACCATGAAATAGTCTATGGCCGCCCTACGTGAGTTATAATCAATTTTCTAAGCCGTTTCCATGTTCGCCACGACGTCCAAAACTGCGTGAATCGTAAGCCGTGATAATAACCAAAGCTTACCATTTCTACTTAAAATAGTCCCAAGGCAGTTGAACTAGTCAATTCTCTCTTTTCTGGCATAAGGAAACCTGCGGAGCGGGTTTAGTTGCCTATACCAGCTCGAGCTACCCAAAATTCATATATTATATGCCCTGTAACTTATCCTGGATTTTGAGGTACTGCCGTTTCATGGTTTTGACGACCCTCATCACTTCCATCCCCGACTGAGTATCGTACGGTCCGCGTGAGCCATGAAATAGTCCGCGGCCACCCTACGTGGGTTTTAATAAATATTCTAATCCCTTTCCATGCAGGCCACGACGTCCAAAACCGCGTGGATCACAAGCCGTGATAATAACCAAAGCTTACCATTTCTATTAAAAATATCCCCGAGGCAGTTGAACTGGTCGATTCTCATATTTTCGGCAAAAGGAAACCTGTAGAGCAAGTTTAGTTGCTTATACCAGCTCGAGTTACTCCAAATTCATATATTATACGCCCCATATCTCATCTCGGATTTTGAGGTATGACTTTTTCACGATTTTAACGGCCCTCATCAGTTCCGTCCTCGACCGAACATCATACGGTTCGTGTAGGCCATGAAATAGTCTGCGGCGGCCTACGTGGGTTCTAATAAATTTCCTAAGCTCTTTCCATGTGGAGCACGACTTCGAAAACCGAGCGGATCATAAGCCGTGATAATAACCGAAGCTTACCAGTTCTACTAAAAATAGTCCCAAGGCAGTTGAACTGGTCAATTCTCTCATTTTCGGCATAGGAAAACTCGTGGAGCAGGTTTGCTTGCCTATAACAGCTCGAGCTACCCCAAATTCATATATTATACGCCCCATATCTCATCCCGGATTTTGAGGTACGTCCTTTTCACGATTTCAACGGCCCTCAATAGTTTCGTTCCCGACCGAGCATGGTATGGTCTGCGTTGGCATGAAATAGTTCGTGGCCGCCCTCAGTAGGTTCTAATAATTTTTCTAAGCCCTTTCCATGTTGGACACAAGTTCCAAAATGCCGTAGATTACACGCCATGATAATAACCAAAGCTTGCCATTTTTACTAAAAATAGCCCCAAGGCAGTCAAATTGATCGATTCTCAGATTTTTGGCATAAGGAAACTCGCGGAACAGGTTTGGTTGCCTATACCAACTCGCGCTACTCCAAATTCATATACTATACGCTCCATATCTCATCTCGCATTTTGAGGTACGACCTTTTCACGGTTTTAAGGGCCCTCATCAGTTTCGTTCCCGACTGAGCATGGTACGGTCCGCGTTGGCCATGAAATAGTCCGCAGCCACCCTCCGTGGGTTCTACTAATTTTTCTAAGCCTTTTCCATATTGGACATGACTTTCAAAATGCCGTAGATTGCACGCCATGATAGAAACCAAAGCTTACCATTTCTAGTAAAAATAACCCCAAGGCAGTCGAACTAGTTGATTCTCACAATTTCGGCATAAGGAAACCCATGGAGTAGGTTTGGTTGCCTATAAAAGCTCGACCTACCCCAAACTCATATATTATACGCCCCGTAACTCATCCCCGATTTTGAGGTATGGCCGTTTCACGATTTTGACGGCCAGCATCACTTTCGTCGCTGACCAAGCATGGTACAGTCCGCGTGGGCCATGAAATAGTCCGCGGCCACCTTACGTGGGTTCCAACGAATTTTGTAAGCCCTTTCCATGTTGGGCACGACGTCCAAAACTGCACGGATCACAAGCCGTGATAATAACCAAAGCTTACCATTTCTACTAAAAATAGCCCCAAGGCACTCGAACTGGTCAATTCTCGCAGTTTTGGCATAAGGAACCCACGTAGCACGTTTGGTAGCCTATACCAGCTCGAGCTACCCCAAATTCATATATTATACACCCCGCAACTCATCTCGGATTTTGAGGTACGACCGTTTCACGATTTTGATGGCCCTCATCACTTTCATCCCTGACCGACCATCGTCCAATCTGCGTGGGCCATGAAATAGTCCGCGGTCGCCCTACATGGGTTCTAAATAAACTTTGTAAGCCCTTTCCATGTTGGGGACGACGTCCAAAACCGTGTAGATCACAAACCATGATAATAACCAAAGCTTACTATTTCTACTAAAAATAGCCCCAGTGCAGTCGAACTAGTCGATTCTCATATTTTCTACATAAGGAAACTCATAGAGCAGGTTTGGTTGCCTATACCAGCTCAGCTACTCCAAATTCATATACTATACGCCCCATATCTCATCCCGAATTTTTAGGTACGACCTTTCCACGGTTTTAATGGCCCTCAATAGTTTTGTTCCCGACCGAGTATGGTATGGTCCGCGTTGGCATGAAATAGTTCGCGGCCGCCCTCAGTGGGTTCTAATAATTTTTCTAAGCCCTTTTCCATGTTGGACACGACTTCCAAAATGCCGTAGATTTACGCCATGATAGTAACCAAAGCTTTCCATTTCTAGTAAAAATAACCCCAAGGCCGTCGAACTGGTCGATTCTCGCATTTTCGGCATAAGGAACCTCATGGAGGAGGTTTGGTTGCCTATACCAGCTCGAGCTACTCCAAATTCATATACTATACGCCCCATATCTCATCCCGGATTTTGAGGTACGTCCTTTTCACGATTTCAACGGCCCTCAATAGTTTCGTTCCCGACCGAGCATGGTATGGTCTGCGTTGGCATGAAATAGTTCGTGGCCGCCCTCAGTAGGTTCTAATAATTTTTCTAAGCCCTTTCCATGTTGGACACAAGTTCCAAAATGCCGTAGATTACACGCCATGATAGTAACCAAAGCTTTCCATTTCTAGTAAAAATAGCCCAAGGCAGTCGAATTGATCGATTCTCATATTTTTGGCATAAGGAAACTCGTGGAACAGGTTTGGTTGCCTATACCAACTCGCGCTACTCCAAATTCATATACTATACGCTCCATATCTCATCTCACATTTTGAGGTACGACCTTTTCACGGTTTTAATGGCCCTCATCAGTTTCGTTCCCGACTGAGCATGGTACGGTCCGCGTTGGCCATGAAATAGTCCGCAGCCACCATCCGTGGGTTCTACTAATTTTTCTAAGCCTTTTCCATATTGGACATGACTTTCAAAATGCCGTAGATTGCACGCCATGATAGAAACCAAAGCTTACCATTTCTAGTAAAAATAACCCCAAGGCAGTCGAACTGGTCAATTCTCGCATTTTCGGCATAAGGAAACTCATGGAGCAGGTTTGGTTGGCTATACCAGCTCGAGCTACTCCAAATTCATATACTATACGCCCCATATCTCATCCCGGATTTTGAGGTACGTCCTTTTCACGATTTCAACGGCCCTCAATAGTTTCGTTCCCGACCGAGCATGGTATGGTCTGCGTTGGCATGAAATAGTTCGTGGCCGCCCTCAGTAGGTTCTAATAATTTTTCTAAGCCCTTTCCATGTTGGACACAAGTTCCAAAATGCCGTAGATTACACGCCATGATAGTAACCAAAGCTTTCCATTTCTAGTAAAAATAGCCCAAGGCAGTCGAATTGATCGATTCTCATATTTTTGGCATAAGGAAACTCGTGGAACAGGTTTGGTTGCCTATACCAACTCGCGCTACTCCAAATTCATATACTATACGCTCCATATCTCATCTCACATTTTGAGGTACGACCTTTTCACGGTTTTAATGGCCCTCATCAGTTTCGTTCCCGACTGAGCATGGTACGGTCCGCGTTGGCCATGAAATAGTCCGCAGCCACCCTCCGTGGGTTCTACTAATTTTTCTAAGCCTTTTCCATATTGGACATGACTTTCAAAATGCCGTAGATTGCACGCCATGATAGAAACCAAAGCTTACCATTTCTAGTAAAAATAACCCCAAGGCAGTCGAACTAGTTGATTCTCACAATTTCGGCATAAGGAAACCCATGGAGTAGGTTTGGTTGCCTATAAAAGCTCGACCTACCCCAAACTCATATATTATACGCCCCGTAACTCATCCCCGATTTTGAGGTATGGCCGTTTCACGATTTTGACGGCCAGCATCACTTTCGTCGCTGACCAAGCATGGTACAGTCCGCGTGGGCCATGAAATAGTCCGCGGCCACCTTACGTGGGTTCCAACGAATTTTGTAAGCCCTTTCCATGTTGGGCACGACGTCCAAAACTGCACGGATCACAAGCCGTGATAATAACCAAAGCTTACCATTTCTACTAAAAATAGCCCCAAGGCACTCGAACTGGTCAATTCTCGCAGTTTTGGCATAAGGAACCCACGTAGCACGTTTGGTAGCCTATACCAGCTCGAGCTACCCCAAATTCATATATTATACACCCCGCAACTCATCTCGGATTTTGAGGTACGACCGTTTCACGATTTTGATGGCCCTCATCACTTTCATCCCTGACCGACCATCGTCCAATCTGCGTGGGCCATGAAATAGTCCGCGGTCGCCCTACATGGGTTCTAAATAAACTTTGTAAGCCCTTTCCATGTTGGGGACGACGTCCAAAACCGTGTAGATCACAAACCATGATAATAACCAAAGCTTACTATTTCTACTAAAAATAGCCCCAGTGCAGTCGAACTAGTCGATTCTCATATTTTCTACATAAGGAAACTCATAGAGCAGGTTTGGTTGCCTATACCAGCTCAGCTACTCCAAATTCATATACTATACGCCCCATATCTCATCCCGAATTTTTAGGTACGACCTTTCCACGGTTTTAATGGCCCTCAATAGTTTTGTTCCCGACCGAGTATGGTATGGTCCGCGTTGGCATGAAATAGTTCGCGGCCGCCCTCAGTGGGTTCTAATAATTTTTCTAAGCCCTTTTCCATGTTGGACACGACTTCCAAAATGCCGTAGATTTACGCCATGATAGTAACCAAAGCTTTCCATTTTCTAGTAAAAATAACCCCAAGGCCGTCGAACTGGTCGATTCTCGCATTTTCGGCATAAGGAACCTCATGGAGGAGGTTTGGTTGCCTATACCAGCTCGAGCTACTCCAAATTCATATACTATACGCCCCATATCTCATCCCGAATTTTGAGGTACGTCCTTTTCACGATTTCAACGGCCCTCAATAGTTTCGTTCCCGACCGAGCATGGTATGGTCTGCGTTGGCATGAAATAGTTCGTGGCCGCCCTCAGTAGGTTCTAATAATTTTTCTAAGCCCTTTCCATGTTGGACACAAGTTCCAAAATGCCGTAGATTACACGCCATGATAGTAACCAAAGCTTTCCATTTCTAGTAAAAATAGCCCAAGGCAGTCGAATTGATCGATTCTCATATTTTTGGCATAAGGAAACTCGTGGAACAGGTTTGGTTGCCTATACCAACTCGCGCTACTCCAAATTCATATACTATACGCTCCATATCTCATCTCACATTTTGAGGTACGACCTTTTCACGGTTTTAATGGCCCTCATCAGTTTCGTTCCCGACTGAGCATGGTACGGTCCGCGTTGGCCATGAAATAGTCCGCAGCCACCCTCCGTGGGTTCTACTAATTTTTCTATTCCATATTGGATATGACTTTCAAAATGCCGTAGATTGCACGCCATGATAGAAACCAAAGCTTACCATTTCTAGTAAAAATAACCCCAAGGCAGTCGAACTGGTCGATTCTCGCATTTTCGGCATAAGGAAACTCATGGAGCAGGTTTGGTTGGCTATACCAGCTCGAGCTACTCCAAATTCATATACTATACGCCCCATATCTCATCCCGGATTTTGAGGTACGTCCTTTTCACGATTTCAACGGCCCTCAATAGTTTCGTTCCCGACCGAGCATGGTATGGTCTGCGTTGGCATGAAATAGTTCGTGGCCGCCCTCAGTAGGTTCTAATAATTTTTCTAAGCCCTTTCCATGTTGGACACAAGTTCCAAAATGCCGTAGATTACACGCCATGATAGTAACCAAAGCTTTCCATTTCTAGTAAAAATAGCCCAAGGCAGTCGAATTGATCGATTCTCATATTTTTGGCATAAGGAAACTCGTGGAACAGGTTTGGTTGCCTATACCAACTCGCGCTACTCCAAATTCATATACTATACGCTCCATATCTCATCTCGCATTTTGAGGTACGACCTTTTCACGGTTTTAATGGCCCTCATCAGTTTCGTTCCCGACTGAGCATGGTACGGTCCGCGTTGGCCATGAAATAGTCCGCAGCCACCCTCCGTGGGTTCTACTAATTTTTCTAAGCCTTTTCCATATTGGACATGACTTTCAAAATGCCGTAGATTGCACGCCATGATAGAAACCAAAGCTTACCATTTCTAGTAAAAATAACCCCAAGGCAGTCGAACTAGTTGATTCTCACAATTTCGGCATAAGGAAACCCATGGAGTAGGTTTGGTTGCCTATAAAAGCTCGACCTACCCCAAACTCATATATTATACGCCCCGTAACTCATCCCCGATTTTGAGGTATGGCCGTTTCACGATTTTGACGGCCAGCATCACTTTCGTCGCTGACCAAGCATGGTACAGTCCGCGTGGGCCATGAAATAGTCCGCGGCCACCTTACGTGGGTTCCAACGAATTTTGTAAGCCCTTTCCATGTTGGGCACGACGTCCAAAACTGCACGGATCACAAGCCGTGATAATAACCAAAGCTTACCATTTCTACTAAAAATAGCCCCAAGGCACTCGAACTGGTCAATTCTCGCAGTTTTGGCATAAGGAACCCACGTAGCACGTTTGGTAGCCTATACCAGCTCGAGCTACCCCAAATTCATATATTATGCACCCCGCAACTCATCTCGGATTTTGAGGTACGACCGTTTCACGATTTTGATGGCCCTCATCACTTTCATCCCTGACCGACCATCGTCCAATCTGCGTGGGCCATGAAATAGTCCGCGGTCGCCCTACATGGGTTCTAAATAAACTTTGTAAGCCCTTTCCATGTTGGGGACGACGTCCAAAACCGTGTAGATCACAAACCATGATAATAACCAAAGCTTACTATTTCTACTAAAAATAGCCCCAGTGCAGTCGAACTAGTCGATTCTCATATTTTCTACATAAGGAAACTCATAGAGCAGGTTTGGTTGCCTATACCAGCTCAGCTACTCCAAATTCATATACTATACGCCCCATATCTCATCCCGAATTTTTAGGTACGACCTTTCCACGGTTTTAATGGCCCTCAATAGTTTTGTTCCCGACCGAGTATGGTATGGTCCGCGTTGGCATGAAATAGTTCGCGGCCGCCCTCAGTGGGTTCTAATAATTTTTCTAAGCCCTTTTCCATGTTGGACACGACTTCCAAAATGCCGTAGATTTACGCCATGATAGTAACCAAAGCTTTCCATTTCTAGTAAAAATAACCCCAAGGCAGTCGAACTGGTCGATTCTCGCATTTTCGGCATAAGGAAACTCATGGAGCAGGTTTGGTTGCCTATACCAGCTCGAGCTACTCCAAATTCATATACTATACGCCCCATATCTCATCCCGGATTTTGAGGTACGTCCTTTTCACGATTTCAACGGCCCTCAATAGTTTCGTTCCCGACCGAGCATGGTATGGTCTGCGTTGGCATGAAATAGTTCGTGGCCGCCCTCAGTAGGTTCTAATAATTTTTCTAAGCCCTTTCCATGTTGGACACAAGTTCCAAAATGCCGTAGATTACACGCCATGATAGTAACCAAAGCTTTCCATTTCTAGTAAAAATAGCCCAAGGCAGTCGAATTGATCGATTCTCATATTTTTGGCATAAGGAAACTCGTGGAACAGGTTTGGTTGCCTATACCAACTCGCGCTACTCCAAATTCATATACTATACGCTCCATATCTCATCTCGCATTTTGAGGTACGACCTTTTCACGGTTTTAATGGCCCTCATCAGTTTCGTTCCCGACTGAGCATGGTACGGTCCGCGTTGGCCATGAAATAGTCCGCAGCCACCCTCCGTGGGTTCTACTAATTTTTCTAAGCCTTTTCCATATTGGACATGACTTTCAAAATGCCGTAGATTGCACGCCATGATAGAAACCAAAGCTTACCATTTCTAGTAAAAATAACCCCAAGGCAGTCGAACTAGTTGATTCTCACAATTTCGGCATAAGGAAACCCATGGAGTAGGTTTGGTTGCCTATAAAAGCTCGACCTACCCCAAACTCATATATTATACGCCCCGTAACTCATCCCCGATTTTGAGGTATGGCCGTTTCACGATTTTGACGGCCAGCATCACTTTCGTCGCTGACCAAGCATGGTACAGTCCGCGTGGGCCATGAAATAGTCCGCGGCCACCTTACGTGGGTTCCAACGAATTTTGTAAGCCCTTTCCATGTTGGGCACGACGTCCAAAACTGCACGGATCACAAGCCGTGATAATAACCAAAGCTTACCATTTCTACTAAAAATAGCCCCAAGGCACTCGAACTGGTCAATTCTCGCAGTTTTGGCATAAGGAACCCACGTAGCACGTTTGGTAGCCTATACCAGCTCGAGCTACCCCAAATTCATATATTATGCACCCCGCAACTCATCTCGGATTTTGAGGTACGACCGTTTCACGATTTTGATGGCCCTCATCACTTTCATCCCTGACCGACCATCGTCCAATCTGCGTGGGCCATGAAATAGTCCGCGGTCGCCCTACATGGGTTCTAAATAAACTTTGTAAGCCCTTTCCATGTTGGGGACGACGTCCAAAACCGTGTAGATCACAAACCATGATAATAACCAAAGCTTACTATTTCTACTAAAAATAGCCCCAGTGCAGTCGAACTAGTCGATTCTCATATTTTCTACATAAGGAAACTCATAGAGCAGGTTTGGTTGCCTATACCAGCTCAGCTACTCCAAATTCATATACTATACGCCCCATATCTCATCCCGAATTTTTAGGTACGACCTTTCCACGGTTTTAATGGCCCTCAATAGTTTGTTCCCGACCGAGTATGGTATGGTCCGCGTTGGCATGAAATAGTTCGCGGCCGCCCTCAGTGGGTTCTAATAATTTTTCTAAGCCCTTTTCCATGTTGGACCGACTTCCAAAATGCCGTAGATTTACGCCATGATAGTAACCAAAGCTTTCCATTTCTAGTAAAAATAACCCCAAGGCAGTCGAACTGGTCGATTCTCGCATTTTCGGCATAAGGAAACTCATGGAGTCAGGTTGGTTGCCTATACCAGCTCGAGCTACTCCAAATTCATGTACTATACCGCCCCATATCTCATCCCGGATTTGAGGTACGTCCTTTTCACGATTTCAACGGCCCTCAATAGTTTCGTTCCCGACCGAGCATGGTATGGTCTGCGTTGCATGAAATAGTTCGTGGCCGCCATCAGTAGGTTCTAATAATTTTCTAAGCCCTTTCCATGTTGGACACAAGTTCCAAAATGCCGTAGATTACACGCCATGATAGTAACCAAAGCTTTCCATTTCTAGTAAAAATAGCCCAAGGCAGTCGAATTGATCGATTCTCATATTTTTGGCATAAGGAAACTCGTGGAACAGGTTTGGTTCCCTATACCAACTCGCGCTACTCCAAATTCATATACTATACGCTCCATATCTCATCTTACATTTTGAGGTACGACCTTTTCACGGTTTTAATGGCCCTCATCAGTTTCGTTCCCGACTGAGCATGGTACGGTCCGCGTTGGCCATGAAATAGTCCGCAGCCACCCTCCATGGGTTCTACTAATTTTTCTAAGCCTTTTCCATATTGGACATGACTTTCAAAATGCCGTAGATTGCACGCCATGATAGAAACCAAAGCTTACCATTTCTAGTAAAAATAACCCCAAGGCAGTCGAACTGGTCGATTCTCGCATTTTCGGCATAAGGAAACTCATGGAGCAGGTTTGGTTGCCTATACCAGCTCGAGCTACTCCAAATTCATATACTATACGCCCCATATCTCATCCCGGATTTTGAGGTACGTCCTTTTCACGATTTCAACGGCCCTCAATAGTTTCGTTCCCGACCGAGCGTGGTATGGTCTGCGTTGGCATGAAATAGTTCGTGGCCGCCCTCAGTAGGTTCTAATAATTTTTCTAAGCCCTTTCCATGTTGGACACAAGTTCCAAAATGCCGTAGATTACACGCCATGATAGTAACCAAAGCTTTCCATTTCTAGTAAAAATAGCCCAAGGCAGTCGAATTGATCGATTCTCATATTTTTGGCATAAGGAAACTCGTGGAACAGGTTTGGTTGCCTATACCAACTCGCGCTACTCCAAATTCATATACTATACGCTCCATATCTCATCTCGCATTTTGAGGTACGACCTTTTCACGGTTTTAATGGCCCTCATCAGTTTCGTTCCCGACTGAGCATGGTACGGTCCGCGTTGGCCATGAAATAGTCCGCAGCCACCCTCCGTGGGTTCTACTAATTTTTCTAAGCCTTTTCCATATTGGACATGACTTTCAAAATGCCGTAGATTGCACGCCATGATAGAAACCAAAGCTTACCATTTCTAGTAAAAATAACCCCAAGGCAGTCGAACTAGTTGATTCTCACAATTTCGGCATAAGGAAACCCATGGAGTAGGTTTGGTTGCCTATAAAAGCTCGACCTACCCCAAACTCATATATTATACGCCCCGTAACTCATCCCCGATTTTGAGGTATGGCCGTTTCACGATTTTGACGGCCAGCATCACTTTCGTCGCTGACCAAGCATGGTACAGTCCGCGTGGGCCATGAAATAGTCCGCGGCCACCTTACGTGGGTTCCAACGAATTTTGTAAGCCCTTTCCATGTTGGGCACGACGTCCAAAACTGCACGGATCACAAGCCGTGATAATAACCAAAGCTTACCATTTCTACTAAAAATAGCCCCAAGGCACTCGAACTGGTCAATTCTCGCAGTTTTGGCATAAGGAACCCACGTAGCACGTTTGGTAGCCTATACCAGCTCGAGCTACCCCAAATTCATATATTATGCACCCCGCAACTCATCTCGGATTTTGAGGTACGACCGTTTCACGATTTTGATGGCCCTCATCACTTTCATCCCTGACCGACCATCGTCCAATCTGCGTGGGCCATGAAATAGTCCGCGGTCGCCCTACATGGGTTCTAAATAAACTTTGTAAGCCCTTTCCATGTTGGGGACGACGTCCAAAACCGTGTAGATCACAAACCATGATAATAACCAAAGCTTACTATTTCTACTAAAAATAGCCCCAGTGCAGTCGAACTAGTCGATTCTCATATTTTCTACATAAGGAAACTCATAGAGCAGGTTTGGTTGCCTATACCAGCTCAGCTACTCCAAATTCATATACTATACGCCCCATATCTCATCCCGAATTTTTAGGTACGACCTTTCCACGGTTTTAATGGCCCTCAATAGTTTTGTTCCCGACCGAGTATGGTATGGTCCGCGTTGGCATGAAATAGTTCGCGGCCGCCCTCAGTGGGTTCTAATAATTTTTCTAAGCCCTTTTCCATGTTGGACACGACTTCCAAAATGCCGTAGATTTACGCCATGATAGTAACCAAAGCTTTCCATTTCTAGTAAAAATAACCCCAAGGCAGTCGAACTGGTCGATTCTCGCATTTTCGGCATAAGGAAACTCATGGAGCAGGTTTGGTTGCCTATACCAGCTCGAGCTACTCCAAATTCATATACTATACGCCCCATATCTCATCCCGGATTTTGAGGTACGTCCTTTTCACGATTTCAACGGCCCTCAATAGTTTCGTTCCCGACCGAGCATGGTATGGTCTGCGTTGGCATGAAATAGTTCGTGGCCGCCCTCAGTAGGTTCTAATAATTTTTCTAAGCCCTTTCCATGTTGGACACAAGTTCCAAAATGCCGTAGATTACACGCCATGATAGTAACCAAAGCTTTCCATTTCTAGTAAAAATAGCCCAAGGCAGTCGAATTGATCGATTCTCATATTTTTGGCATAAGGAAACTCGTGGAACAGGTTTGGTTGCCTATACCAACTCGCGCTACTCCAAATTCATATACTATACGCTCCATATCTCATCTCGCATTTTGAGGTACGACCTTTTCACGGTTTTAATGGCCCTCATCAGTTTCGTTCCCGACTGAGCAGGGTACGGTCCGCGTTGGCCATGAAATAGTCCGCAGCCACCCTCCGTGGGTTCTACTAATTTTTCTAAGCCTTTTCCATATTGGACATGACTTTCAAAATGCCGTAGATTGCACGCCATGATAGAAACCAAAGCTTACCATTTCTAGTAAAAATAACCCCAAGGCAGTCGAACTAGTTGATTCTCACAATTTCGGCATAAGGAAACCCATGGAGTAGGTTTGGTTGCCTATAAAAGCTCGACCTACCCCAAACTCATATATTATACGCCCCGTAACTCATCCCCGATTTTGAGGTATGGCCGTTTCACGATTTTGACGGCCAGCATCACTTTCGTCGCTGACCAAGCATGGTACAGTCCGCGTGGGCCATGAAATAGTCCGCGGCCACCTTACGTGGGTTCCAACGAATTTTGTAAGCCCTTTCCATGTTGGGCACGACGTCCAAAACTGCACGGATCACAAGCCGTGATAATAACCAAAGCTTACCATTTCTACTAAAAATAGCCCCAAGGCACTCGAACTGGTCAATTCTCGCAGTTTTGGCATAAGGAACCCACGTAGCACGTTTGGTAGCCTATACCAGCTCGAGCTACCCCAAATTCATATATTATGCACCCCGCAACTCATCTCGGATTTTGAGGTACGACCGTTTCACGATTTTGATGGCCCTCATCACTTTCATCCCTGACCGACCATCGTCCAATCTGCGTGGGCCATGAAATAGTCCGCGGTCGCCCTACATGGGTTCTAAATAAACTTTGTAAGCCCTTTCCATGTTGGGGACGACGTCCAAAACCGTGTAGATCACAAACCATGATAATAACCAAAGCTTACTATTTCTACTAAAAATAGCCCCAGTGCAGTCGAACTAGTCGATTCTCATATTTTCTACATAAGGAAACTCATAGAGCAGGTTTGGTTGCCTATACCAGCTCAGCTACTCCAAATTCATATACTATACGCCCCATATCTCATCCCGAATTTTTAGGTACGACCTTTCCACGGTTTTAATGGCCCTCAATAGTTTTGTTCCCGACCGAGTATGGTATGGTCCGCGTTGGCATGAAATAGTTCGCGGCCGCCCTCAGTGGGTTCTAATAATTTTTCTAAGCCCTTTTCCATGTTGGACACGACTTCCAAAATGCCGTAGATTTACGCCATGATAGTAACCAAAGCTTTCCATTTCTAGTAAAAATAACCCCAAGGCAGTCGAACTGGTCGATTCTCGCATTTTCGGCATAAGGAAACTCATGGAGCAGGTTTGGTTGCCTATACCAGCTCGAGCTACTCCAAATTCATATACTATACGCCCCATATCTCATCCCGGATTTTGAGGTACGTCCTTTTCACGATTTCAACGGCCCTCAATAGTTTCGTTCCCGACCGAGCATGGTATGGTCTGCGTTGGCATGAAATAGTTCGTGGCCGCCCTCAGTAGGTTCTAATAATTTTTCTAAGCCCTTTCCATGTTGGACACAAGTTCCAAAATGCCGTAGATTACACGCCATGATAGTAACCAAAGCTTTCCATTTCTAGTAAAAATAGCCCAAGGCAGTCGAATTGATCGATTCTCATATTTTTGGCATAAGGAAACTCGTGGAACAGGTTTGGTTGCCTATACCAACTCGCGCTACTCCAAATTCATATACTATACGCTCCATATCTCATCTCGCATTTTGAGGTACGACCTTTTCACGGTTTTAATGGCCCTCATCAGTTTCAACGAACTGGTCGATTCTCGCATTTTCGGCATAAGGAAACCCACGGAGCAGGTTTGGTTGCCTATACAAGCTCGAGATACCCCAAACTCATATATTATACGCCCCGTAACTCATCCCCGATTTTGAGGTACGGCTGTTTCATGATTTTGACGGCCCGCATCACTTCCGTCCCTAAACAAGCATGGTACGGTCCACATGGGCCATGAAATAGTCCGCGGCCACCTTACGTGGATTCTAATGAATTTTGTTAGCCGTTTCCATGTTGGCCACGACATCCACTACCGCGCGGATCAGAAGCCGTGATAATAACCAAAGCTTACCATTTCTACTAAAATAAGCCCCAAGGCTCTCGAAATGGTGAATTCTTGTATTTTTGGCATAAGGAAACCCACGGAACAGGTTTTGTTGCCTATACCAGCTCGAGCTACCCCAAATTCATATATTATACGCCCTGTGACTCATCCCGAATTTTGAGGAACGGCCGTTTCAAGATTTTGACGGCCTTTATCACATCCAACCCCGACCAAGCATCGTACAGTCCTCATGGGTCATGAAATAGCCTGTGGCCGCCCTACGTGGGTTCTAATAAACTTTTAATCCCTTTCCATGTTGGCCACGACGTCCAAAACTGCGCAGATCACAAGCCGTCACAATAACCAAAGCTATCAATTTTTATTAAAAATAGCCCCATGGTAGTCGAATTGGTCGATTCTCACCGTTTCGTCACAAGGAATTCTCGTATTTTCGTCATAAGGAAACCCGTGGACCAGGTTTGGTTGCCTATACTAGCTCGGGCTACTCTAAATTCATATATTATACGCCCCGTAACTCATCCTGGATTTTAAGGTACGACCGTTTCACAGTTCCGACGGCCAACATCACTTGCATTCTTGACCGACCATCGTAAGGTCCGTGTGGGCCATGAAATAGTACGCGGCCGCCCTACGTGGGTTCTAATAAATTTTCAAAGCCATTTCCATGTTGGGCACGAAGTGAAAAACCGTGTGGATCATAAGTCGTGATAGAAACCGAAGCTTCCCATTTCTATTAAAAATAACCCCAAGGCGGTTGAACTGGTCGAACGCGCATTTCTGCCATAAAGAAGCCCGCGGAACAGGATTGGTTACCCATACTAGCTCGAGCTACCCCAAACTCATATATTATTCGCCCCATAACTCCTCCAGGATTTTGAGGTACGGCCATTTCACGATTTTGACGGCCCCATCAGTTCCGTCCCCAACCGAGCATGATACGGTCCGCGTGAGCCATGAAATAGTCCGCAGCTGCCCTACGTGGGTTTTAATAAATTTTCTAATCCTTTTCCATGTTGGCCATGATGTCCAAAACCGCGTGGATCACAAGTCGTGATAATAACCAAAGCTTACCATTCTACTAAAAATAGCCCGAAGGCAGTCGATTCTCGCATTTTCGGCATAGGTAAACCCACGGAGCAGCTTTGGTTGCCTATACAAACTTGAGCTACTCCAAATTCTTATATTATACACCCCATATCTCATCTCGAATTTTAAGGTACGTCTTTCTCATGGTTTTAACAACCCTCATTAGACTTAACTATATTAAGCATCGTACGGTCTGCATGGGCCATGAAATAGTCTACAGCCGCCCTACATGGGTTCTACTAAATTTTTTAAGCCCTTTGCATGTTGGGCACGTGTTCGCTTCCCCAAGTGTAGGGTTGCGATGTAGTAATAATCTCGGTAAGACTGAGGTCGATCCACAGGGAAGGAAGTAAACAATTCGAACTATCCTAATAACTAGAATCTTAAGAGGTTTGTGAAATCAGTTTTGAACGTGAAATAGAAAAATTTGATAATGTAAAGATAACTAGAGCATCAAAGATCCACTTATAGCTCTCCTTAGATCATAATTCACTGTGGTTTCTTACTTACTCAACTAGAATCGAAATCAAATCCTATCTAGCCGGATGATAGAGCAGTTATATTTTCAAAGCAATCCAACACTTGTGTTGTTCATCAACATGATTCCCTCAATTCAAGTTAAGACTTGAACACACTCAATTGCATACGTCAATCCTAGTTCCAATAGATTAAGATCATAACTATAATAATCATCAAACCCTGTCATAAGACTTAACTATATTATGGTTTGAACTTCATTCAAATCATATGAACAATCAACACAATATTCAGAATTTAGAACAAAAAGCTAGAACTTTAGTGGGAAGTTCCCAAATGATGATCTAAGTCAAGAGGGTACTGAATCCAATTCCTCGGAGCGTACAGGTTTAGAACCGTGCAAAACAATTAAGAACTAAAGCAATTCTTCCAAACATCCATGAGCCATCATAAGATTAAGAAAAATTACTTAGAACTTTTTTCAAACATCCAAAAGCCATTGTTCTTCAATAAATCCAACTTAAAAGCAATAAAACGAATTAAAACATCTAAGGTAAACTATAAATAATAAAAGCATAAAAATAAACTAGAACTAGAACTAGAAGAAGAAGAAAACTAGTTGTAGGAGGCTAGGAAGCCTCTTAGGTCTTGATTTCTTTTCTCTCCACGTTGCTAGATGGGTTAGGAAGAGGCTGTAGGTATCCTTTTATAGCTTGGAGGTGTCATCGATTTGAACGAATCGCGGAACTATGGAGTCCTCTCGCACTTAGGAAACTTGGAATTGAAAATCAGACTTTTTGAAGCACCTTAGACCTGTCTGGAGACCGGTCTAAGAAACCAAAAAACAGTCCAGCAAGCTATGTTTCTCTGGACTCCTGGCGACTGGTCTAGCAATGTAGACCTGTCTGGAGACCTATCTGGCGACTAGTCTTGTGACAAATCTTGGGATAGGTCTTAGGACAGGTCTTGAGACGGGTCTTAAGACAGTTCTTTCCATATTTTCTTCTTTTTCTCTTCTTTATTTCTTCTTCTTTCATCCATCTTTTGGCACTTGTTCTATTGATCTTTAATGCATACAAAGTGACTCTTTTAACCATGAATTAGTGAAGTCTCCCTCTTATTCCTACAATCACAAAAACATGTGTTAGATGAGTCTTTAAACATGAAAACCATGCATAATGTGATGATGAAAAGGGGTTAGAATATGTAATATTCATGGCTCACTAGCACAACTTCCAAAACCCCGTGGATTACAAGCCCTGATAGAAACCAAAGCTTACCATTTCTGCTAAAAATAGCCCTAAGGCAGTCGAACTGGTTGATTCTCGCATTTTCGGCATAAGGAAACCCGTGGAGCAGGTTTGGTTTCCTATACTAGCTCGAGCTACCCCAAACTCATATATTATACGCCCCGTAACTCATCTCAAATTTTGAGGTACAGTCGTTTCATGGTTTTTATGGCCCATATCACTTTCATCCCCGACCGAGCATGGTACGGTCCTCGTGGGCCATGAAATAATCTGTGGCCGCTTTATGTGGGTTCTAATGAATTTTGTAAGCCCTTTCCATGTTAGGCACGACGTCCAAAACTGTGCGGATCAGAAGCCTTGATAATAACCAAATCTTACCATTTCTACTAAAAATAGCCCCAAGGCACTTGAACTGGTCAATTCTAGCATTTTCGGCATAAGGAAACCCGCAGAGCAGGTTTGGTTTCCTATACTTGCTCGAGCTACCGTAAACTCATATATTATACGCCTCATAACTCATCCTAAATTTTGAGGTACGGTCGTTTCACGGTTTTTATGACCCACATCACTTCCGTCCCCGACCGAGCATGGTACGGTTCGTGTGGGCCATGAAATAGTCTGTGGCCGCCTTATGTGGGTTCTAATGAATTTTTTAAGCCGTGATAATAACCAAATCTTACCATTTCTACTAAAAATAGCTCCAAGGAACTCGAACTGGTCAATTCTCGCATTTCCAGCATAAGGAAACTTGCGGAATAGGATTGGTTGCCTATACCAGCTCGAGCTACCCAAAATTTATATATTATATGTGTTCACTCCCCAAGCGTAGGGTTGCGAAGTAATAATAAACTCGATAAGACCGAGTATCATTCCCACAGAGATTATGAATGGGTATTCTCAAGATTTATCCAAAACAACTAATAATTAAGATCCTGTTAAGAACTAAAGCTGGAAAATAGTGAGTTGAGTTTAAACAGTGAATGTTTAAGGTAATATTAATCTAAAAAGGCACTAGAGCGCCAAGGATCCACTTTTGATAAGTTCCAATGCATCAACACAACTAGGTCTCTCATAACTCAATCGGAATAGAATTCATATCTCTATCCGATCGGAATATAGAGCAGTTCAATCAACAATTATCTAAAACAGCTGCTTATTCATTGATTTGATTCCCACAACAATGCTTAAGCTTTGGGCACACTCAATTGTGTAGGCCAAGCCTCTTTCTAATCAGTTGAAATTCACAACTATAGCTTTCATCAAATCCTATCACTAGACTTGATTACGACCAATGATTAGAACTCTAATTAAATCAAAATCAATCAGCAAACAGCTATTTCAGATTATAACAAAAAATAAGAACTTTAGTTGAATGAGTTCCCACATGAAGATCAAGCCATTGTACACAAGGCAATCAAAGGGTCTACCATGCCCGGAGTCGATGATAGATCAATGAACTACACAAGCATAACCAATGCTCAGAAGATAAGCTACTAAGTTTAGAATCACTAAGAATTACATGAGCCCGGAGTCATCAAGAGATCAAAGTAAAACCAAACTAGTACTTGATTCAAACTCATATTGAACTAAAATTCTTTAATTAAAACATAAAAGGAAACCTAGGTTGCATCAATTCATCAAAAAACGAATCAAAAGCTTCACCTCTTAGCCCTAGCTAAGAGGTTTTAGTTCATCTCTAACATCCTTGAACTAGAAGCCTAAAAAACATAAAAAGCTCGAAGTAGAATCCATCTCCTAAGCAATCCCCACGTCCTAGCATGCCCTGGTATGAAGAGGAGAAGTCCCTTTTATAGATTGGCGCAGAAGATTCCAAATTGCGCAAGGAAATACGCAATTGCGCAGAGAAAATCGAAACTTTCCCACACAAGCTGTTACGCTGACGACAGGTCGCACGACTGGTCTGAGCCTGTGGATGACCGGTCGCACAACCGGTCGTAAGAGTGCGAAATCTGTCCAGTGTTCAGAAATTTGGACTGCACAATTTTTATTCAAGGACCGGTCGCACGACCGGTCTGAGGTGTGGACGACCGGTCGCAGGTAGTCTAGCAACTTTGGGCAGCAGAGTCTCTCCTGTTGAGTAGTTGGACCGGTCGGCCGACCGGTCCTAGGCTTTGGATGACCGGTCTTCAGTGTCTTTTTCTTCCTTCTTTTCTTTGTCTCCTTTGCTTCTTTCTTCATCCTTTTGCACTTGGTTCTGTGATCTTCAATGTATATAAAGTGCTCTATTTAGCCTTGAGTCAATGAAATCTCCATCTTGTTCCTATAATCACAAATCATGCATTAGAGTAGTCCTTTAAACATGTAAACCATGCATAATGAGTGATGAATTGGGGTTAGAATATGCATAATTAAGAGCTCAACAATATGCCCTGTAACTCATCCCGATTTTGAGGTACAGTCGTCTCACAGCTTTGACGTCCCTCATCGCTTCTGTCCCCAACTGAACATCGTACGGTCTTTGTGGGGCAAGAAATAGTCCACGGCCACCCCTACGTGGGTTCTAATAATTTTCTAATCCCTTTCCATGCTAGCCATGTGTTATAGGCAAAATGGTGGAGATAAGATTTCACGTGGAAATGTCCATTCGACTCTCGAGATCATCTGATCGAGAGTCGAATATTGGACAAGTGCGGAACGCCCATTCGACTCTCGAGATCATCTGATCGAGAGTCGAATATTGGACAAGTGCGGAACGCCCATTCGACTCTCGAGATCATCTGATCGAGAGTCGAATATTGGACAAGAGCGGGACGCCCATTCGACTCTCGAGATCATCTGGTCAGGAGTCATGGATAGTCAAAATACGGAAAACTAGATTCGCGAGTAGACCTTCTCACAAGTCGTTGAAAGATATTATACCCAAAGTACGTACGTGGACTCGCGACCACATTTTAACCTGCGAGCAGCTTTATTGCGGGCGTCTCCTTCCTTTTCGGAGGTCATGACTCCCAGCTGCGGGCGTCTCCTTCCTTTTCGGAGGCCATGACTCTAACTATGGCTTCTGGCCGGATCCATCCGGATTTTAAGGGATTGTCATCTAGGGGCGTGATTGTCGGAAGATATCATTGGCTTGGATCTGACTAAAAAGATAGGATCTTATCCCACGAAATCAGCGGATTCTCAGTATCGTATGCGATATCAACGGGATTTCGACATCTCACGTAACAAATTGGGTTGCTTCAGATCTATATAAAGGGGTGACTCCATTAAGAGAAAGGTACGTACTAATCATTCAAGCTGGGTCCCGTTTTGCTTGTCTTCTCTTCTGTGGCCTAACTTAAGCGTCGGAGGGCTAACGGCTGGTCCCCAGCCACCCTTATTCGCTGTCTTATTTCAGGTCTGGTGGTAGAAATCTCTCCTGGAGCGAAGGAGAAAAGCCGAAGGATCTCGTTACAAAATCTGACATTAACAGTTTGGCGCCGTCTGTGGGAACGACTTGATCATCAAAATCAATCGTGTTAACCATCGATCAAAATCCTTCGGTGATGCCTCCTAAAAAGACGGTTCATCCTTCAACTTCAAGGCAGGCACCACCTCCGCCCGGTGAGACGGAATCCGCACCTGCCCTCCCACCTGTTCCGGCAGATATCCCTCAAGGAGCCCCGAACATGCCATCAACAAATCCATTATTGGAGGCTTCTGGAAATCAGGATGATGTCCTACGATTTCTCGGGAACACTCTCCTAACTCTAAACGCCGGAGTTCAAGCATTGTCAAATCGACTTGATCAGCACTTCCCTGAACCGCAAAGACAACCCTCCGAAGGGTTACCACCGCCACCTATACCAGTTGCTTCCAGGCATTCTATGGATGAACCACAGGTCCCGCCACTTGGCGGCCATCTCCCTGTGCCGTCTCCACATTCTATACATTCTAGTTCGTCTCGACAACCTCAACCGCAAGGCTCCATCGCCGAAACATCTAGCTATACCCTACCGTGGGAAGGTGATCTCAAGAGAATCCAAGATCGTTTTGATGTCATGGAACAGAGATACCAGGCAAATCGGCCATCTCCCGTTACGGCGGCGATACATCAATCTGAATCTCCCTTCACTAGCGAGGTCATGGAAGCCCCGTTACCCAGAAAGTATCGAGCGCCTGTTATCGCTCCGTATACAGGCATTGGCGATCCTCTGGAACATTTGGAAACATACAGGTCCCTCATGGAATTGGAGGGACATGGTTCAGAAATCATGTGTAGGGCTTTTCCCCTTACATTGAAAGAAGCGGCTCGTACGTGGTTTCGGGGGTTAAAGCCTCGTTCCATCAGTTCCTTTCCTCAATTATCAGAAATATTTCTTTCTCAATTCATGGGAAGTATTCGCATTAAGAAGCCGGCCTCCCATCTGATGAATCTGAAACAGCAACATGGGGAGACAATAAAAGAGTTCACAGTACGGTTCACTGCTGAAGCCGTTCAAACCGAGAGTTACACTGAAGAAAAGGGTCTCACAGCCCTCATCGCTGGAATAACAAGCGAGAAATTCAGGTTCGCCTTAGATAAAAGCCCGCCGAAAACTATGGCGGAATTCCAAGCCAAAGCTCAGAAATATATCAATGCGGAAGAAGTCGCATTGACACGCCATGGAGTACAAAGTAAGAAACGCAAGCCAGAGGGAACTTCTACAGATAAGAAATACCGTCGTGATCAGCGCGATCGTTCTCCCAGGAAGCCTTACTCTGGTAAATATCATAATTACACTCCTCTTGATCGGTCCCCTGAAAAGGTTCTAATGGAGATTAAACACAAGCCATATGTGAAGTGGCCCGCAAAGATCAAATCCGATCCCGAGAAGAGGGATAAGAGCAAGTTCTGTTACTTTCACAAAGATCACGGGCATAGGACCCAGGACTGTATCTCTCTACGAGATCATATCGAAGCCCTTATTCGAAAAGGTCATCTCCAAGATTATGTTGCTCGTAAAAATCGGTCACCAGAAAGGGCGAAGACCTCATCTCGCCAGAAGGAACCATCTCATCATCAAACCGATCAAGAGGACGCTGAGCCCACTGGAGAAATTCGCACTATCGTCGGAGGTCCAGCTTGCGGGGGTGACTCTCAAGCTTCAAGAAAGGCATACGCCCGAAAGGCGTCCAAAGAACCCCAGCAGATCTATTGGCTGGAACAAACGTCCAACTCTTCGAAAACTAACCATCCCCCAATTTCTTTCACCCTCGAAGATGCAGCGGGAATTCATTTCCCTCATGAAGATTCCATCGTAGTCACACTAAAGGTATCAAATTATCTGACTCATCGAATTATGGTGGATACAGGTAGCTCGGCCGATATTCTGTATTTGGAGGCTTTCGACAAAATGGCACTAGCCAGAAACCTCCTCAAGCCAGTATCGACCCCTCTTGTCGGCTTTGGAGGAGAAGTGGTGACACCAGAAGGAAGCATCGATCTCCCAGTCACCTTTGGGGAGAGTCCAGCGAAGACCACCGTCTTCGTAAACTTCCTCGTCGTGGATCGAAAATCAGCGTATAACGCTATCTTGGGGAGACCGTCACTAACTAAGGTTGGAGCGGCCTTGCACCCTTCATATTTATGCGTTAAATTTCCGACACCAAATGGCATAGGGGTCGTGCGAGGAAGTCAGCAGGAGGCACGGTCCTGTTACCAGATAGCCCTCCAAGATCGAAAGAAGGCTCAAGCGACGCCCATCCTGCAAATAACTCAAGGATCGCCCGGTGATCCCTCGACCACCTCGTTGGATCCGAGAGAGAATGCTCTAAAGTCGGGAACTCCAGGGGAGGAAACAGTGGCGATCCACCTGACCGAAGACGATCCATCTAAGATCGTGTGCATCGGGTCCTCCTTGACCACTATCCATCGTGAAAATTTGATCAGTTTTCTCACCGAATACAAGGATGTGTTTGCTTGGTCTCATAAAGATATGCCAGGCATCGATCCTAATGTCATTGCACATCGTCTCAACATTGACCCGAAGCATAAACCCGTACATCAGCGTCGACGTGCCTTTACTGCAGAAAGACAAATGGCAATCAAAACTGAAGTCGAAAAGCTACTCGCGGCTAATTTCATAAAGGAAGTTGACTACCCAGAGTGGGTCGCGAACGTAGTTCTCGTCCGGAAAGCTAATGGCAAATGGAGGATGTGTGTCGACTATTCAGATTTGAACAAAGCGTGCCCCAAAGATAGCTTTCCGACACCGCGGATCGACCAGTTGGTCGACTCGACAGCTGGACATGCTCTCCTCAGCTTTATGGATGCTTATTCTGGTTACAACCAGATTATGATGCATCCACCTGATAGCCAGCATACTGCCTTCATCACAGATCGAGGACTATATTGCTACCAGGTAATGCCGTTTGGACTTAAAAATGCAGGAGCCACTTATCAGCGTCTTGTCAACAAAATATTCGCTGCTCAAATCGGTAGGAACATGGAAGTTTATGTTGACGATATGCTTGTGAAAAGCATCAATGAAGATGACCACATTCCAGATCTTCGAGAAGCCTTTGATCTGATGAGGAAGTATCAGATGAAATTAAATCCAGAAAAATGTGCATTTGGAGTATCTGCAGGAAAATTTCTTGGATTCATGGTTGGCCAACGCGGAATTGAGGCGAATCCAGAAAAGATTAAAGCGTTGATAGAGATGAAATCCCCAGTGACTCTGAAGGACGTTCAGCGTCTAGCTGGTCGCATCGCATCATTGAACAGGTTCATCTCGCGAGCATCCGACAAGTGCCTGCCCTTTTTCAAACTCCTCCGTGCAACGGCCAAGTCTGATTGGAGGTGGACACCTCAATGTGAAGAAGCTTTTCAACAACTGAAGCAATATATGAGTGCTCCCCCCATTTTATCTAAGCCTATGGTGCATGAGCAACTCATTCTTTATTTATCTGTGTCTTCTACGGCCGTTAGTGCCGCTTTAATAAGAGAAGATTCCGGGGTACAAAGGCCCGTTTATTATGTCAGTCGAGCAATGGTTGATGCAGAAACTAGGTATTCTGATTTGGAGAAATTGGCCCTAGCCTTAATCACGGCAGTTCGAAAATTGCGACCGTACTTTCAAGCCCATGCCATTTTAGTACCAACAAATCATCCACTACGTCAAGTCCTTCAAAAGCCTGAGGCTTCCGGGCGTTTAACTAAATGGGCGGTCGAGATCAGCGAGCATGATATTTCATTCTGTCCTAGGACCGCAGTCAAAGGCCAGGCCGTGGCTGACTTCATCGCCGAATTTACATATTCTGAAGACAGTGGTATGACCAGCGAACAACCTTCTTGGTCACTCTTTGTAGACGGGTCGTCACGGGCCAGCGGCAGTGGAGCGGGCCTGATTTTAGTGGCTCCAGACGGGTCGCATTTTCAATACGCTCTGCGTTTTGAATCACGCGTCTCCAATAATGAAGCAGAATATGAGGCCCTTATTGTCGGCCTCGAGCTAGCCGTTGTCCTCGCAGTCCAGAATTTGATAATTCATAGCGATTCCCAGCTCATTGTCAACCAAGTTCTTGGCGAATTCGAAACCAAAGAAGAAAGAATGGCCTTATACAAGTCTCGTGTTCTCATCCTGCTCGCCAAACTGAAGACTTACAAAATATTCCATATCCCTCGCGAGCAGAATCAACTGGCCGATTCCTTGGCAAAACTCGCTTCTGCACCAGAATCAGAACTATCACATTCGATCCCCATCGAGCACCGTCAACACTCGAGTATCGACCAAGTGACTCCCGAGCAAGTAATATCGGCACAATCGTCTCCATGCTGGATGGATCCTATCATCCTTTACCTCAGAGATGGATACCTTCCAGAAGACAAAAAAGCTGCGAGACAAATTCGGCTTCGAGCTGCCAGGTACACCTTACAAGATGGAATATTGTTGCGAAAAAGCTTCTCCTTGCCATATCTAAGGTGTCTTCATCCAGAAGAAGCACATCGTGTTCTAGATGAGATACACCAGGGGGCATGTGGTAATCATCCCAGGGGGCGATCCCTGGCATATAAAGCGATGAGGCAAGGATATTATTGGCCCACGATGAAAGCAGACGCCATCGAATTTTCTAAAAAATGCGACAAGTGTCAACGATATCTACCCATACCTCGTGTACCGTCTGAGCGGATGACCCCAGTGGATAGCCCTTGGCCTTTTTCCCAATGGGGGATCGATATCGTCGGGCCCTTACCTATGGGAAAAGGACAGAATAGGTTCGCGATCGTGGCGGTTGATTATTTCACCAAATGGGCCGAGGCAGAACCGTTAGCCAAGATTACTGAAAAACAGACTACTAAGTTTATATGGAGAAATATCATATGTCGTTTCGGGCTTCCTCATACTATAATTACCGATAACGGAACGCAGTTCGACAACGCAGCCTTTGATGAATTTTGCGACAAATGGAAAATACGTAATCTCCGCACTTCTCCATATCATCCTCAGGCGAATGGGCAGGTCGAGGCAGTAAATAAAATAATAAAGCACCATTTAAAGACCAAGCTAGGTGAATGTAAAGGGGTGTGGCCAGAACTTCTGCCAGAGGTATTATGGGCCTATAGAACCACGGCTTGTACATCAACAGGTGAAACTCCTTTCTCCTTAGCATTTGGTGTTGACGCAGTGGTACCGGTGGAAATTCAAGTCCCCTCATATCGGATCGAACAGTATGATCCCGCGAGCAATCAGGAAAATATCCGACTTCATCTCGATCTCTTGGAAGAGCGAAGAAATGCTTCCCAAGTACGAGTGGCAGCATATCAACAACGTATTGCTCGTTATCGAAATGCAAAGGTTCGACCTAGATCCTTCCAGTTCGGAGATTTGGTTCTAAGGCGAAATCTTGGAGTTCCTGTTCGTTCGTTGGATCCGAATTGGGAAGGCCCATATCGGGTTATTAGGGTTGTGCGACCCGGTACTTATTATCTTGAAGACATGCAAGGGAAGCCTGTACGTCGCCCTTGGCACGTAGAGCATTTGCTAAGATACTACCCCTAGAGTCGATGTAGTTTTATCATAACATTTTATGAATAAAGTGAAATATCTTTTGGTCGCTTCTCCATTCTCATGGACTCGAATAGCCCTGAAGAGTGCTTACACATCCTCTTGGCCAATTGCCTACCCTTGGTAGGGCTGAAATCATTACTAGTTGGTCGCTTCTCCATTCTCATGGACCTGAACAGCCCCGAAGAGAATGGATACCATCTCTTGACCAACCTTCTGCCCTTGGTAGAATCAAAACCTCAATCGATAGATCAGTCTATCTCAACGCGGACATGGTCTCACGACCCCCGGATTGAGTCTAATTCATTTTTTTTTCATGAGTTAGTTACTCGCGATTGGTGAGGAGGAATCGCACTCCAAAATGCGAGCACCACAGCTCGTGCCCAAATTAAGGCATTGAACGGGGTCACATCCTGATCGCGAGCAGTTTAATTCATACTCGAATTAAGGGGTCACATCCTAATCGCGAGCAGCTTAGTTCATGCTCGAATTAAAGGGTCACATCTCTGACGAATCCATTCAAGATTAACAAGCCAAAAATGAAAGATGAAAGGAGAACAGCAACGAAACAGCAATACTTCCAAAAATATCTTTTCATTGATAATCATATGATTACATATACATGATCGCAGATACAAGAGAAGAAAATAAAAGGAAATCAATCGCTAGGAGGAGCCACGCTCTCGACTTCAGGGCCCATTTCAGGAGCCCCTCCAGCCTGCGTGGCTTCGGTCACCTCGTTCTCGGCAGCAGCTTGCTCTTCTGCAGCGATGATGGTCGCGACTCGACCGAATTCCCCCATATCGAAGGATGGGATCATTCGTTGCACTACTCTCAGTGCAAAGTCTCGACCAGCATCGTATGACTCATATCGTTCATCGTCATACAGCTGCGAAGTCCGGAACTCGGAAACTGCCCGAGTACCTTCCTCCGAGAGCATTTTTACAAGGGCGACTCTCTCCTCGTCCCAGTGGATCGAGTCGTCCTTAAGCTGCGCAAGAGCGGTGCGCTCCCTAGTCAAGTTGTCGTAGGCCTCCTTGAGCTGCGACCTGGCTCCCGCGAATTGCTCCTCTAATGAGATCTTGTCCTGCCGGAAGATCTCCCTCTCTCTCTCTGCCTTCTCCTTCAGACCCGTGAGCTTCGCGTAGTCTGAGTCCAAGGCCTGATACCTGTCGGTCAGGACTTGGATCTTCTCAATGAGGATCTTTTTCTCCTCATCTCTCTTCGAGATCACTGCCTCACGAGCCTTGAGCAGTTGATCTCTTCCTTGAACTGCCTTTTCCAAGGCAGTCCTCTTCCCCTCGGCCTCCTCTATCGTGCGACGGGCGGCAACGATATCACGCCTCGTTCGCAGAATCAGATCTAAACCCTGCACAGAGATGAAAAGTATAAGATTTCTGGAAATGTATCAACAGGTCGAAACAGATTTTGACAGTCTCACCTGAACCATCCTCATCCCCGCTTCAAGGATAAGGTTCTCAGGGCTTGGCTCGGGAAGAGAGCCGAAGGCGTGAGGTGGAACGTTCTCGAACAAGAACTTGCACACAGGGTGGAGGTGGCGTGGAATCGAGTACGTCCCGCTCCCAGACGGTTGGGCAACGACCAAACCGGTCTGCTCGCGGGGCGGAGGCATGGACTCTCGAGCAGGTCCCTGCTCGGCAGCTGGGACCAGTTCCCGAGCAGGAGTTGACCCTTGAGGCTCTACCTGCTCTCGAGCCTCTTCAGCTGGGGGGCAGCTGGACCCCACCCCATCTGGGGAATTGTCTGCAATGTTGATCACTGGTGGCCCAGGTGCGACCACCAGTGAGGGGACAGTAGGCTCAGCTGGGGCCCCCGCCACACTCGCGGGAAGGGCAGGCTGATCGCTGCCCGCGCGGATGGAAGGTTGAGATGGTTCGGCAGGGGTCCTCTTCTGCCTTTTGGAACCTGTGCCCTTTAGACGGGGCAGTAGGCCTCTCTTCTCTCCAGCCTTCGTCATTTCGACTTCTCTTCTGGATATGAGGCCTGCTGCTGCAAGTCGCTGAGGCGATAAGCAAGCCTCGATATGCCTATCTCCGACAGGCACCTTGTATACTCGGACGATCTTCTCGTTGATCCCGCCCTTCAAATTCGGTTTCCGCAAAGCTGGGATACCTGCGAGCACAAATCATGGTCAAAACAAAACCCTAAAAATTTATTTTAAGGAAACTGCACAATACGGGATTGTCTACCTTCACAGAAAAACCGGGTCACTCCTGGACCCCTGGAGGAGGCAGACTCCCAGCTCCCGGAAGCATAGAACCACCGCTTCCTCCAGCCGGGATAGTTCGAGGAGGGCTTACCCAACACGAAGTTATCCCGGTGCCAGTAGCATAAATAATACCAGCCTTCGCTGGATGGAGCTTTCTTCAGGCGGAACATACGGAGGAACTCCTCCGCTGTGAGTTCCCCGTTGCCAGCCTGAGCCCAAAGGGCAAAGGAGCCCAACACCACCCTCCACCCGTTCACAATAAGTTGCCCAGGGGCAATCTTGTAACATCGTAATACATCGCGAACAAAGGGATGGAGGGGAAGGCGTACCCCCAAGATGAGCTGGTACTCGTAAAATGCTACGCATCCTGGGGGGGGGGGGAGTCAGGTGTTTCTCCACCTCCGGGCAAGCGGAGAGTTACAGAGGCAGGGATTTGGTATCTCTCCCGGAGTTCAGCCAGCCGGTCCTCCGATAAAACGGAAGGATACCCGGCTGCTGTGTATCTCCCCGCCGAAACCCTTGCACTGCTGGAGGCAGAAGACTCCGGAGTGGCATCGCCAAGGGGGACAGTGGTCTCGTCAGAGTTCCCAGCCATGGGGAGATGAAAATAAAAAAGAAGAAAAGGAAGTAATACCAAGAAAGAGAGATTGAGCACCGGAAGAAGAATGGAAAGGAAAGGTTGCAGGTTTCTTTCGAAAAAATTCTGTAGAAACTCAAAGAAATGGCGGACTCCGTATATTTATAGGCAATCATTCCGCCGTATCTGATGGCACGTGGCAGTCCCTCGTTGGACACAGCGCTCGAGCAGGCACGCCCATTAACTCCTCAAGCACGTGGCGAGCGCCCCTTCATTTCCCATCAGCGAAAAGGCTGCGAAAAGCTGGCGCTCATTAATTTCAGCCCATCATGAGGGGTGTCATTCTCGATGAAGGTAGCGAGCGGTTTCGTGTGAAAGTGAGCTAAGTCCTTTCCTTAAGAATCCTTAGACGGTAAGGACTTGGGGGGCATCTGTTATAGGCAAAATGGTGGAGATAAGATTTCACGTGGAAATGTCCATTCGACTCTCGAGATCATCTGATCGAGAGTCGAATATTGGACAAGTGCGGAACGCCCATTCGACTCTCGAGATCATCTGATCGAGAGTCGAATATTGGACAAGTGCGGAACGCCCATTCGACTCTCGAGATCATCTGATCGAGAGTCGAATATTGGACAAGAGCGGGACGCCCATTCGACTCTCGAGATCATCTGGTCAGGAGTCATGGATAGTCAAAATACGGAAAACTAGATTCGCGAGTAGACCTTCTCACAAGTCGTTGAAAGATATTATACCCAAAGTACGTACGTGGACTCGCGACCACATTTTAACCTGCGAGCAGCTTTATTGCGGGCGTCTCCTTCCTTTTCGGAGGTCATGACTCCCAGCTGCGGGCGTCTCCTTCCTTTTCGGAGGCCATGACTCTAACTATGGCTTCTGGCCGGATCCATCCGGATTTTAAGGGATTGTCATCTAGGGGCGTGATTGTCGGAAGATATCATTGGCTTGGATCTGACTAAAAAGATAGGATCTTATCCCACGAAATCAGCGGATTCTCAGTATCGTATGCGATATCAACGGGATTTCGACATCTCACGTAACAAATTGGGTTGCTTCAGATCTATATAAAGGGGTGACTCCATTAAGAGAAAGGTACGTACTAATCATTCAAGCTGGGTCCCGTTTTGCTTGTCTTCTCTTCTGTGGCCTAACTTAAGCGTCGGAGGGCTAACGGCTGGTCCCCAGCCACCCTTATTCGCTATCTTATTTCAGGTCTGGTGGT